>JAQZBX010031083.1:0-27099 GCA_029593785.1 Cabassous unicinctus
ATATATATATAATGATTTAGAAGGCTAGAATTATGAAGAGGGAGAGAAAGAGTTAATATTAATAAAGAAAGAAAAAAACAAAATAGAGGGAATAGAAATTCACACCCTTGAGTTGTGGGCATATGGAAAAAATGTGGTATTTAATAGCCACAACAGAAAGCAGAAGGCAGAAAGATGAGGGAGGGATAAGAGATAGTTTGGAATACAAAATCAATATATAGAGAGAATGGGAAATTACTGAAGATGAAGCACAGCAAAGAAGAGAGAAGCTAGGAGCACCTAATTTTTAAAGAAATGAAACAAAGGAGAAAGGGGGGAGGAAAGAGGAAAGAAAAGCAAGAGACAACAAATAAACAGAGAAAAAGCAAACAACCACACTGGCAAGGAGTCAAACAAAGCTAAGGGGGATCAATATTCCCTGGTGTCCCATGAATCTTCTCAGCCTGCTTGTGTTTACCAAACAATTTCCCCACAGAGTTTTTATATGCAGGTCCTGAAGCAGCTTTTGGCTATTAAACTAAATTAAAAAGAATTTATTTTTCATTTATTAAAGTGACCATTTTATTTATTTATTTATTATTTATTTATTTATTTTTTGGCATAATACAGGACCAAAAATATGTCCTTCTCTAGACCACCCCCCTCATGGAGGGGACCCTAACTGAGCTTGTGGATACTTATCAAGCACTTCCCAATTTCTGGATTCCCCAGGAATGCAAAAGTGTGATGTTTGTCAGTGTAGAACGCTAAAAACGGCAGACTCCGCACTTCTGGATCAAAGCACATGCATCACCAGGCTGCAGGTAAATGAGGTTTACTATGCAGATTCGCCTCTCCCCTCAGCCTAGTGCTGATTCAAGCTGGCTTATCTGCTTCCCAAATTTATGAGGGTGTCCAGGCAGCCAGATGGACAGCTAAAATATCCCCTCTCTGCTTTTTGTCAGAACTCTCCCTCTCTTGGAGATTGCCCCTCTCCCCAGCTCTATGGGGCCTGGGGCTTATCCCTGGGCAGCTAGTCAAATCAACTCCCTCATCAGAGTAAACCCTCCCCTCCTCTGGGTGCCTATTCACTGCAGCTGTTTTGTTCATCTAAGTTGCAGGGGGCTTCTGGGAGCCAAATCCCCAGAAAATAAAGCTTGCTTACCAGAGCTCCCCCCTCAGAAAATGACCCCTCCCACCGGGCTGTGTCACTCAGTTACCAGAAGGGAGTTGTGCTTCCAACTGGCATTTTTTCCCCCCATAAGGGTGGGGGTCAGCTGACTGTGCTAACCACCACAGGCAGGCTTAAAACTCATGAAACTCTATGGTTCAGTCCACCCCGTTGATCTGCCCAGATAGATGTCCCAAGCTTCTCACTCCACACGCCCACAGCACAGACCCCCATGCAGGACCCCATTCACTATCCGCCATGTTCTGGGAGCTGTCCACAGTTGCCCTCCTAAGCCGATGCCATCTTGATTTTGACCAGGCCACAAGTTTTAAACTCTGATGAGGGTTTGCAATGAATTCCACAAAGGATGCTCGTTGGCTAAAGTAGAGCTGGAAATTTTTTCTCCTGATTGCAGTAATCATCACTTTTCCCTTTAAAGCTTTTAACTCATTGGATGAGACTTCTCTCACTGTTGAAGGCAATTTCTTCAGTTGATTGTACATATAGTCACCCATAGTTGCAACCAGTTTACTGATAGTGTAACTCCATGAAATATCCTCACAATAACAATCAGCCAGGGCTTGATTGACCAAACAATTGCACACCATAACCTGGTCTAGCTGGCGCAAGAATTAAACTATCACATTGATTCACAATGTTTATACAGAAAGAAAGTCCATGATTTTTACATTGAACTCTCACACAATGAACATGTTTGTTTGCAAGTAATAGCATAGTCAGAGCACATGAGAAGCTCCCCTCTTGTCCTCTTACATTCACTATCCATTCTTTTCTGCAGCAGGAATACTGTAGTTAAATGTAAATAGGTGATTATGAGTATATGTATTTGAAATTATATATTCAGGATTAAATATTTAGAGAATGAAATTTAAAGGTGACATCAAATATATCTACCCCAAAATCAATAAATTCTTAGGAATAATATAAATGGTACAAACATCTCCTTAGAACATATATATTAATTTTTGGAGAAAACTGAAATGAGTCATAAGAAATTGGAGCAATGTAAACTGTCCATGAATTAGATTCAAAATAGAAAAAAATAAATTCTCCTAAATTGTCTCATTATTCAATATAATCTCCATTAATTCCCATCAGTTTATGTGTATGTACCTGTGTGTGTGAGCATGTATCCACAACTTGAGTACAGGATGTATAAATTTATGCATAATCTAATAATCACTCAAGAATATTTAAAAATAATAAAATATGCATATTAGTTTTTTGAGTTATCAAAATGTGTAAAACTTTAATCATTTAAAATTGTAATACTGGTGCACATATAGACTTGAAGGCACTATAATTTTTATTATAACAAGTAGTTAATACAGAGGTAATGCACTTAATGTATCAATGCCTACTTGCTATTTCTAACATAATTCTTTCAACTGCATATCTATTTCTTAATGGTAATTTCAAGAAATTTATCAATATCCCCTATATTCTGTAAATGACTCTTCTGTAATTTAAAGCTTCTTTGAAGACAAAAAGGAAAAAAAAATAAACTTGGGGAATAAACATAAGAAAATGTCACTGTATATACAAGATAACAGATCTAACAGTGATGGAAGTTATAATGTCAAAAAAACATTTTATGTTTTTTAAATTATTTTTGATTATTCCAATTTTTAATTTTTTTTTGTAATTTATTATTTGTAAAACTATCATTATTATTTCATTTTCTTATTATCTGTATTTGTTTATTTTCTTAGATTCATTTTTGAAGACATTTTCAATCACAGAAATGTTACCACTGTGGCAGGGGAGGATCATTGGTGTGGAGTGTCAATGATTGGGGATGAATGGGAGAAGGTTCACCTGGGGCATACCTATAAGACATATAAATGTGTTCACATATTTATGAGGCACTGTCATGGTGGGTAGAGTTTCACACAATAGTCAAAAGAATATTGAATCCCCATTTTGGGGAGCTCTACCACAATCTCATTTAGGATGGGAATAATCCCCCAAATAAAGGGATAGTGTCTAATGAAGGAGGATGGTCCATTGATGTGCCCTTGATATTGATGACTGTATTAATCAGCCAAAGAGGTGCTGATGCAAAATACCAGAAATCTGTTGGCTTTTATAAAGGGTATTTATTTGGGATGGAAGATTACAGTTACCAGGCCATAAAGCCTATTACTTCCCTCAACAAAATAATGTTGCCATGTGTTGGAGCAAGATGGCTGCCAACATCTGCAAGTGTTCAGCCTCCGTCTTCCTCTGAAGCCTCTGAGGTCCCAGCTACTTCTAATATCAGTTATAGTCTGAGGTTAATATTTTCTCTCTCCCGGGGTTCATTTCTCTTTTGCCTCAGCTGCTGAGAGCTCTGGTCTCTACAGCTGCAAATTATCAGGTGAATAGCTCATCACTTTTCTGGGGCCTCTGCTATGTCTATGGAACCATCTCTATTCCTGTGTTCTTCTACTATGTGTTTACTTCCCAGGGCTCCAATATCAAAACTTTAACTAAATCTCTACTGTGTCACTTTCTCTGTAAGTCCTCATCCACCAAATGGGTGGGGATGCAACATCCTACTGATGTGGCCCAATCAAAGCCTTAAACATTATTTAATCAAGTAAAAGTGAAGCCTCTGAATCCAATATAATCTAATATGCCCAGAGGAACAGACCAGTTTACAAACATAATCAAATATCTATTTTTGGAATTTATAAACAAAATTAAACTGCTACACTCCACCCTCTGAATTCCAAAAAGACATTACAATACTCAAAAAACCTTAAATCAGTAAAATGGTAAATACAGAATCATATCACAATCCATTTAAAGAAATACAGTTTGTGTTGACGTGAAGTCTCATCTAGCTGCAAACCTCTGAAACTTACAAAACCATTTTTCTGCTTACAATATACTAAAGAACAGACAAGGGATAAACATTTTCATTATCATAAGGAGAAATTGGGAGGGAAACATGAGTTATGGGCCCTCTATGGTTCAGTAAACCTGCAGAGCATACTCCATTTGATTTCAATGTCTGAGAGTCATTCTCTTAGATGGTCTCTTCTCTCTGAGGTGTCATGAGGACCCACCCTTTCCACAGTCTTTCCCAAAGGCCATTTTCTTGGTTCCACCCTCATCAAGCATCTAGGTGGTGAACAAGCTCCAGGTCTCACCCTCCAAGAGTGCTGGGGTAATTCCCACACTTTACCCAGTGCAGTGAAGTGAAGACAACATCTTCCCTAACCTTTGGCATACAGGCCCAACCCTCTCAAAACAATAAGTTGGTGAACTGGCCTTCACTAATCCATGGGGATTAGGTCCACCCCTCTCAGAACAATGGAGTGGTGAATATAACCTCCCAAATCCTTGGGGAAAGTCCTCCAACCTCTCTGTACCATGGGCAAAACTCTCCCTAAATTTCAGGCAGGAACACCCACCCTCTTCAACGGCTGTGGCAAACTTACCCTCTCTGTACACATGGGTGTGGTTCTTCTCTAGACCTGAGGAAATGTCTTAATTCCAGATCTCAGCTTCCATGGTTTTCCTCTTAAAGCTGTTTCTCCTTCAATCTCTCCCTTCCATGTCCCTTTTATTCCAGGCTGACTGTGACTTTGTTCATACAGCTCTCTCAAAAAGCTTGTTAGTTTAGCATGCAAGAAGCAAGCATCCAAGCATCAAACAGTAAGACTTTTCACATGTTTTTCCTAGATAACTGCATCTTCAATCCTGATTTAAACATTCCAAGTTTAGTTAAGTCCTCAGATGGGGTGCTATCATCTGGGCACTTGATTTCCAGAGGCTTAGAATTTCTGAAATCAATTTCTATTTTCTTTTTGCCCAACAAATCAGTCCTCAGCTTATCTCTCTCACCTAATATTTTACTATAATCTGCAAGGAGAAGCCAATCTCCATTCTCTGAGTTTACTTTGGAAAGTTCTTCAACTAAATGTCTACATTCACTGTTTTCAAATTCAGCCTTCCATAACACATCAGGAGTCAATCTTGCTAAGTTCTCTGCAACTTTAAAGCAGCAAATGCCTTTCCTCCAGTTTCCAATAAAAATTTCATCATTTACTTCTAAGGCATCACAAAAGGTCTATTCAGAGCCCTCTTGGCATATTCTATCAAACATCTCACAAATTCCTCCAAAAAATACAACTTATCCATTAATAAAACTGTTCCAGCATTTTGGTAATTGCAAAAGCACTACCCAACTCCTGGCACCAAATTCTGTATTAGCCAGCCAAAGGGGTGCTGATGCTTTTACAAATGGTATTTATTTGGGGTAGAAGCTTACAGTTACGAGGCCATAAAGCCTAAGTTTCTTCCCTCACCAAAGTCTGTTGACACCTGTTGGAGCAAGATGGCTGCTGATATCTGCAAGGGTTCAGCCTCCCTCTTCTTCTGAAGGCTCTGTAGTCCCAGCTTCTTCCAATATCAGCTGTAGGCTGGGACAGGTCTTTCCTCTCTTCTGGGATTCATTTCTCCTTAGTCTCAGCTGCTGAGGGCTCTGGTCTCCCCAACTGCAAATTATCATGTGAATGACTCATCTCTCTTCCCCAGGCTTCTTCCATGTCTATGGAGTTGTCTCTATTCCTGTGTTCTTCCATGCTCCAATATCAAAACTCTAAGTCCTCTACTGTGTCATTTTCTCTGCAAGTCCCCACCCACCAAGGGGGCAAGAATACAACATCCTACTGATGTGGCCCAAACAAAGCTTTAATCATTATTACATCAAGTAAAAGTGAAACCTCTGAGGCCAATATAATCTAATATGCCCAGAGGAATAGACAGCTTTACAAACATAATCCAATATCTATTTTTGGAATTCTATAAACAATATCAAACTGGTATGATGACTGTAATAATGAAACTTTACTCTTTTAAAAAACAATTTATTGAAGTATATCAATCATACATGAACATACATAAACCATACGTGTTCAGTAAATATCATGAATCTACAAAACCAACATGCATAACATAACGCAGGGCTCCCACACATCACCCCCCACAAACACCCCACATTGTTGTGAAACATCTGTTAACAAATAATGAAAGACCATCACCAAAGTATACTACTAACTATAGTCCATATCTTCATTCCCTATCCATTTTTGAAGGATTTATTTATTTATTTATTTACTTACTTTTATCCATTTTTACCCCACCGCATTGTTTTTGCTGTTTCTGTGTCCATTCATTAAGCAACTCTCTGTGTCTGTTTCCTGCCCTCTCTTCTCATCCTTCTCCTCGTGTCTTCACTGGGATTCAATCCTTGGAACCTCTGATGTGGGAGAGAGGAATCCTAGTGCCTGCACCACCTTAGTTTCTGGTTTTTCAGTGTGCCTTGTCTTGGCTCTCCCTTGTGTCACTTTCCTATTATGTCATCACCTTCCTGCATGGTGCATGGGAACTGGCAGCTCACCTGGGGCCTGGCAGCTCACCTGCTCCTGGGGCCTGGTGGATCACCTGTGCACAGGGCCTGGCGGATCACCTGGTGTCTGGTGGCTTGGCAGCTCACCCACTTGCGGTGCCTGGCAGCTCTCCCAGGGCCTGGCAGCTCACCTGCTCATGAGGCCTGGTGGTTTACCCATGCATGGGGCAAGACAGCTCACCTGGGGCCTGGTGGCTCACCCAGGGCCTGGCGCCTCTCCCATGCATGGTACTTGGTGGCTCACACAGTGCCTGGTGGCTCACCTGCTCACGGGGCCTGGCGGTGCACCCACGTATGGGGTGTGGTGGCTCACCCACACATGGGGCCTGGCGGCTCACCTGCTCACAGGGCCTGTTGGCTCACCAATGCACAGGGGCCTGTTGGCTCACCCGTTCACAGGGCCTAGTGGCTCACCTGCTCATTGGGCCTGGCGGCTCACCCTTGCATGTGTCCTGGTCGCCCACATGCATTCTATATTTTTCTTTTTTTCTTTTTACTGGGAGGTCCTGTGGATCGAAGCCAGGTCCCTCCATAAGGGAGACAGATGCCCAACTACCCAAGCCACATCCGTCCCCCTGCTATATCTCTTAAGGTTGACCAAAGATACCCAAAGTTAGTCTTTTCCCATACAGGATGACCATATAATAAATCAGGCTTAGTTTATCACCAGCATTCTAAAAACCAGACCTAGGGAGAAAAACCAGGTCTGGGGACACATGCATGGTTTCTAATATAGCGGATGTTTAGCCTACCCTGATTATCACAAAATCAGGACAGTGAGAATATTTGCAGAAACTTTACTTTTGAAATTGAAACTTAGCCTGTTGTTATGGGGTGCCTAGGTGCTACTCCTGATATCTTCCTTGTTGGTCAATATGGCCTTTCTCTAAGGCAAACTTAGCACATAAATTCATTATCTACCCTTCACCATGGGACATGATTCCTGGGGATGTGCCTCTCTGTTAGCAAGGGATTATCACCAAGCACCAAATAGCAATAAACAAGAAAAAAACATTGGCCAAAAGGGGAAAAGGGTAAAGACAAATGATTTTATATTACTATGAGACTTCAAAGTGAGTCAGGAGGTGATTCCAGAGGTTATTCTTATGCACTTCTCAGCAGGATCACATTGACTGCCAAAGAAATATTGCCTGAAATAGCAGAGATATCCAGGCACTATAGGCAGGGCCAACAGCTCAGGAGTTTGGTGCCCTGTCAGTGTGCCCTACTTGGGAAATTTTTGGTCCCCAGTGTGACAGAGTTGGACTCAGTTGTGGCTTCCCTACACATGACTTTTCTGCCTCTTCTGTTAACCTATAGTTAGATTTGATATGTTTATGTCCAAGACACTTAAATCTTTGGGCTGTCCTTTTGCCAGCTGGGCTTTGAATCTCAATAGAGTTGTCAAATCTACTTTCCAGCTCATTGGATTCACCCATGAAACTAACAAGGAGATGACTTTGGACAATGACCACCCAAAGGAACAGAGAGAGTGTGCAACTGCAAGCAAGATAGTCCCATCCATCTGTACCATGGGATCAAAGCCCCCTCTCAATTAGAGGTGTAATGGGCCATCAACATTCCAGAATCCTCAGCTTGGGGAATGAATGATGGACAAGAATAGACTTAATGGTATTCTAGTATAGACTTATTGTGATTCTAGCAATGGAAGAAATTATATAATTGATGTGGAGTCAATGGCCACTGGATATTCTGAGGGAAGGAGTGGAAAAACAGGTATAATATGGAGACATTTTGGGAGTTGGGAATTGTCCTGAATAACATTAAAATGCCAGATACCAGCCATTATGTATCTTGCTATAACTTACAAAATTATGCAGGAGAGAGTGTAAACTACAATGTAAACTATAATCCATGCTTAGTGGCAATGCTATAAATATTTTCATCAATTATAATAAATGTATCACACTAATGAAGGATGTTGTTTATGTGGGAAAATGTGGCAGGGGTTGGAAGTTGGGCATATGGGGATCACATATATTTTTCATGTAACATTTATATAATCAAAATATCTTAAAAAATTAAAAAAAAATATGTTTTAAAAAATGATATGTAAATAGAGTAGGATGAAATATTGGATAGGCAATTATAAAACAGATTCTGGAAAATCTCCTCCAATATCTCCCATTTACATCTCATTAGTCACTCTTAACAGAAAGAAATCCTAAGAGAATAGTAGTTTAGCTTCACATAGTGGTGCTCATCTAAAAATATTAAAACTCAATTTTAATGAGAATATTTCTGCCATACAGACAATTTTTAGAGATGAGTATACTTGATGTCCTTTCCTGAACATATGTCTTTATTAACAATGATAGTTTTGAAAGCAAAATAATTTAACCATATATTTAAATTAATAAAAACATGGAGAGAATTAAAAATATAATAATGATGGAACCCCAGCTAAGTCTCTTTAAATCAACCACTGTGTAAGAGAGGTCTATATTACAATTCTGTACATGCACAATAGCCCATGCTCAATCTAGTATGTGATTATGTATTTAGACATTTAAGATGAATGGAAGAAAAATAATGGAGATGAGAAAGTTAGGGATGTTAAAATTCAAAGTTCTAATGTTAGGTGATCTTAGGTAAATCACTTGCACTCCCAAATAAATACACTTTATAAACACCAACTCATTTTTGGTGCTTCACATTAGCACCCCTTTCGCTGACTAATACAGTCAGGGACCTTAAAATTCAAAGTTCTGACTGGATTAAAAAAATGGAATTTATTGTTAAGGTTAGATGATCTTAGGTAAATCACTTGCATTCCCAAATTCTATGTTCTTCATAACTAAAATGGAAAACTAATAATCCATTTCATCTTTCAGCATTTTATTTAAAACATGCTTCTATATAATTTTTTTATATTCATAAAAACTATGAATTGTTTGATTATTTATTCTTTTAAAATGAGAAATTTAAATCAAAAACTATTTATACCTGGCAAATCATGAATTAAATAACAATTGTGCTTAGCAGGAAGCTTACATCTTAGTTACATGTATGAAAAATAGAAAAATTTGAGATGATTTTAAATTGATTACATTAAAAATAGATTTTATATCTATATATTAAACATGAAAGATTACAAAATGAAATTTAAAATTGGCATAAAATATATCTACATCTTATATCAATAAATTCCTATGAACAATATAAATAATGTGAGATCCCCTTCAGATATATATTACTTTTGAGAAAAAAGGAATATCATAAATAATATGAGGAATGTAAACTCCACATGAATTAATTTGAAATATGAAAAAAATAAATACTCCTCAAATTTTTGTATTAATTCAATGTAATCTTCATTTAGTACCCATCAGACTGTGTGTGTTTGAAAGTATTCAAACTAGAATATGGGATGTGTGAAGTGACATATAAAATTTGAGTTAGATAAAGAATATTTAAAAATAACATTGTATACATATTTCTATCATATATTAAACATTATAACACAGTTATAGTTAAAAAGTTATGTTTTTATATATACAGACTTTGAAGGGACCATTATTTTTACTGTACAAAGAACCTAGTAGAGAGTTAATGCATATTATTTCCAACACTTATTTGTCATTCTCATAATAGAGATCTTTCTTCTTAATGTTTTTTGTTGATGTTTATAAGAAGGCTGCTGTGTCTCCAGATTCCTATCAATATTAAGAGCAAAAAGGGTGAGGAAGACAAAATGCTAGATAGGCAATGATGTTGAGAAACTCCCTTTTTAAAAAAAAATTATTTTTTTCATTTTTTGTTTTTGTCTTTCTTTTATTTTTTTGCTTTCTTTTTTCTTTTTTCATTTTTTTCTTTTTTTCTTTTTTAATTTTTTTGTATTTTTTTGTTCTTTTATTTTTTTGTTTTCCTGTTGTTTTTTTCTTTTTTGAGAAACTCCCTTTTAAAACACATTCTTGCAAAGCTTATTCAACATTTCCCCTTTAAAGTTCATTCATTACCTTTAAATGAAAGAATTCCTAAAAGGTTTGTAATTTTACCTAAACATATAGTGGGTACCCTAACATATTAAGGTTTCATTAGAAATTAGGGTGTGTCTACCACAGAGCCTGTTGTCAGAAACTGGTATACTTAAAGTACTTTCCTGAACAAGTGTCCTCATTAGCAAGGACAGTTTTCAGGCAAATAGTGATCAAAACTATTTCAATTAGAAACACTATGGAGCATATTAAAAAATATATATACCAATGACTATTTCAACATCTCTGGTGAGAGGTCTATTTTATAACCCTGCGCATTCACAATATCTCTTAGTCTTGTCTAGAATATGATTGTTTGCATGGTCGATTAAGGGGAATGAAAGAAAAATTATGGACATGATCATGTCTTTAAGGCCTACTTCCATATGTTAAATTTTATTTTTCATAGAAGCTATGAGTTATGTTTATTTATTCATATTTGAAAAAAGATATATCTTTAGGTCAGAGACAATTGGTGACTTGTCCATTTTCAAGCAGTGAGAGAGTTGGGCTTCATTTCTTTCATAATCTTATCTCTTCAGTAATCATTCCATGAGCTGGAGATAATGTATTGAGAGGAAATTTTTATTTATATCAAAATTAATTAACTAGGTTAATACACACGCAGAAATATACATTTTCTTTATTATAAGATTAAATATAAAGGAATAGAATATACCTAGAATATGTTTTCTCAATAATTATTCCTTTAAAATATATAGATGCTACAATATTGATAAAATTGATACAATCTTAGATTGAATATTTTTTACTAGAACACACATTTTTTTAAATTATTATTATTTTTTTAGAGAAATCTCTGGTTCACCAAAATTACATGCATTAAATATATAAAACATATTTACCATACAGCACCTCACATTAGTGTGTTATATTTGTTATAATTCAGGAAAGTATATTTTTTATAATTGCACTATTATCTGTATACTCCAGTCTTTTCACAGGGGTTCATAAGTTTTACAGACTTATGCTTTTCCTTTTAACTTTATCCTGGTAATATACATAAGACCTAAAATTTCCCCTTTTAACCAGGCTCACATGTATAATTCATTGCTGCAATTGCATTAATAAAGTTGTGCTACCATCACCACCATCCATTACCAGAAATTTACGTTCAAACCAATTGAAACTCTATACAGTTTAAGGTTTAACTTTCCATTCCCTACCATCACCCCAGACTATGGAAATCTATATTCTAAATTCTGCCTCTATAAATTTTCTTATTCTAATTACTTAAAACCAGTGAAATGATACAATATCTGTCCTTTTGTGTCTGGCATATTTCACTCAACAGAGCATCATCAAAGTTCATCCATGCTGCATGAATCAAAGCTGCATTCTTTTTGTTTCTGAATAAAATTGCCTTTGTGTGTATACACCACATTTATTTCCATTCTTTCAGTTGATGGAAACTTTGTTTGTTTCCATCTATTGCAAATAATGCTGCTATGAAGATCGGTGTTTAAATATCTGTAGGAGTTCATGCTTTCAATTCTTTTGTGTTTATATAAATTGTGGGATTCCTAGGTCATATGGTTATTTTGTACTGAGTTTTCTAAAGAAATGGTAAAATCCCTTCCACTGTGTCTTCAACATTAAACAGTGCCACCAGGAATGATTGAGTGTTTCTATTTCTCCACATCTCCAACACTTGCAATATATATTTTTTAATTGTTTAAATAGTAGCCATTCTAGTGGTTGTGGAATGGTGGTTGTGGAATGATTTTGATATGCATTTGTCAAATGGTTAATGATGTTGAGCCTATTTAACATGCTTTTTTAGCCATATACATATCTTCTTCAGGGAAGTGTCTTCTGAAGTCTTTTGCTCATTTCTTAGTATTGAGTTGTCTTTTTGAAGAAGGTAGGGATGCTTAGCTGAGAATAAGAATTTAACATTAATTGTGGGGCAATGAATTATCAAAGTGGTCCTACCTGTTAGAGCCAGAGAAGTTTCCTTGACAGTTTTAATTTCATTGGGTTGTTTCTATAGAAAGATTAACAATGGTAACAACAAAAACAGAGAAACTGATTTTTGAACTTGAGTATATCCAAGAAACAAAATAAAATAGATTTGAGAGTTCATGGAAAATTTGTTTAGCTTTTTTATCAAAAAAAGAATTAATAAATGAATTTTCTTCTTAATTGGCCTGTTGGATACAATTTCCTTATTAATTTAATTTATAATATATCAGGATTACAAAATTACTTATTCTGTTATCCTCAGATGCCCAAAGAAATTATAAATCATAAAATAACTGGCATCAAAATAATGGGATGTGTATACATTTTTGTCCACCCAATAAATTTAGTTCAATACAAAAATTTATAAATTCCTTTAGGCAAATGCTCAAGCTCTTTACGTTATATGCTTAGTTTTTCAGGCTTCCTCCTTCTCTGCCTGCAGTTCTCTAACCAGCTACATGTAGAAGGGATGTAGCCTACATGATTTTGTGTCATTAGTGGGAGAAGGGGAGCCTCCAATTCACATTATTTCCTATGGATCCTATCTGATCCTCTCTTTTTTTTATTTTTTAAAAGATACTTAGATTAAGTGACAATGCTCTGAAATGTGTTCATCAATTGAAAAGAATCTACCTCAATAATGAAGGATGTGTTTAATGTGGGAAACTAAGGGAGGTGTGAGAGGCAGGGCATATGGGAATCCCCTATATTTTTAAAGTAACATTTATGTAATCTAAGTATCATTTAAAAATAAAAATAAAAATGTTATTTAGATTACAAATTCCTGAAAATGCCCCGATATTACAAGGTGTGAGTTAACTAATTTTTTCTTCTGTTTATTGTGCTTAGTGTGTAAAGTCTTAGACACCATTGCCTTACAAATATCTTGAAGTTGCTTCCCTCATGTTCTTTTAGGAGTTTTATAGTCCTGATTAATATGGTTCTCATATTTATGTCTTTGATCTAAATTTGACTTAATTTTCATATATGGTATGAGATAGGGTCCTAGTTCATTCTTTTCATATGGACATCCAGTTCTCCCAGCACCATTGGTTGAAGAGACTATTATTCCCCACTGAGTGGAATTCACAGCCTTGTCAAAATTCAGTTGGCTGGTCTGACTACTGGTGTCTGTGCCTCTGAAGGGACACTACCACTGGCTGGTCCTGCTTTGTGCCAGCTTCCAGAAGTACAGTGTCTGAGCACACATGAATGTTGGAGTTGCCCACAGTGAGGCTAATCCAAATACCTATGTAATGGACAGCAGTGGTGTGTGACAGACATGAATTGGGAGTTGGCTTGCTTCATATTGCCTTACTCAGCATTCCTTTCTTCAGTGTTCCTGTTGCTAGGACTTTAACAAATATACATGATCTGATCTCCAAAGAATGAAGAGCTGAAAGCATCAAGGTAGGAAATTGAAAGAAAAATGACAATTAATATTATTTTGTATCTCCTGGGGCACATGATTGAAGATGACTGTAGTATAAGGATGGTTTGGAGATGCATGTAGTTAAAGGAATACCTTTTGAAGCTCCTGATCAAGGTAAAGCAAGACTCTTAACTCATTGAGAACAGCTAGACTATCATGTACAGTTTAAAACTCCACAGATTTTTTTTCACATTTTCACCAATAATTCCATATTTTCTGGCAAATTTCTATACAAAATATTTTCCAACTCACTTCATCCTAAACACCCAAAATGTTACAACTACATGATGTTTGGATCTTTGAAATTGACAAGTATTAAAATGTGTTGAAATTGAACAAAAATTTTATAGCTAGAATTTCCTGTAAGGAAGAAGTTCGTGTACTGCGCTGTTTCTGTGATCATGTGAAATGAGAGGTATTTACACTGGAAGGCCAAATACTGGTTCTTCATAGGCTATTTTGAAGTACAGGTTTTTACTAGAAGATTCCTCTAAACATTTAATGCATCTTGTATAATTCTGAAGAAAGGCTTTACAGGCAGCCTGGGCAGGCCCAGTTCATGAGTTAAATGGTTTTACATTGAGTTATGGTAATTAAATCCACAGAAATAAGAGGTTTCTAAGAAACTAAGATTAGCTTAGTTTATAATGAATGGATGGACAGTTAGGAGAAGAAAATTTCCAATCATTCAGTCACAGTATGGTTTAAGCAAACTTACATGTAAACCAAAGTCATTTCTTTAAAAGTTTTTTTTTTTTTTACCATAATATTCCCACCCTCTTGTGTTTTACAAGCCAATTACTAATTTATTTCATAAGTTTTGCTGGCTCAACATTGTATGTTGATAGAAGAGTTTATTTTATCTTTACTAAATTACTGAGCTCATGACTGATTGGTGATAGAAGATAGCCAAGCAACTTACAAGACTCTGTGTCAGTCTTATAATTTTGGAACAAACTAAATTCTGTTTCCTTTAAGATAAAAGGCTACTAAATCAATTAAGAAAATAATTATTTCATGAAGTTAAATAAAGTATTTGGTAATTTAAAGTTCTCTGCTTATTTGGTTGAGCAAATTAATTGTTAAAGTCTGCTATTCTTTAGAAAAGGAAATACAACATGGACAACTTTATACCCAACCTATATTCTGGCAGAAACTCCTTCTCTAGAATTAGTACTAAAGTAAATAATAAGAGTATTTTATGCAGGGCTGCAGTAAAATATAACATTGTTTTTCTTACTCCTCCTGCTCTCAATCCCAGGATTTTTCCATTAATATTTTTACCTTTCAATAACATGGATTTTAGTGTAGAAGACTCAAAATGGTATCTATTTCCAAGCAGAAACCATATTGAAATTCTTGTGACTTATGGATGCCTCTTATAATTGTTGGCTTCAATTGCAAGAAATAACCATATATTACTTAGAGAAGTAAATGTATAAAAAAAAAAAAAAAGCAAGCACAAAATTCTGGTATGGGATGAAACTGAAAATCTCAATAACACAGGTAAACAAAATTGAGTGAAGAGTTATAGATCAAATTAAAATCAATTTCTTTCAACTAACTGATTTTTTCAGGTAATGATCATGGTTTTTATTTCAACAGTATTGATTTCAAAAGTCAGTTGTATAATACTTCCTTTGTATGTCTGTCTTTTCCCAAATATTTTTCAAAAACTGGTAATCTATGCTTTAATAAGAAATTTTTCATGGTGTAAAATTTTTTAAAAAATCAATTGACAATCAGTATTTTTTTTTGGTATTTTGAATGGGGGAAATATTTAATTATGCTAATTACTTTGTAAAACATTTAATGGATTATACTTCTTTCTTTGGATGCTACTTTCACCATAAATTAAATGTCATTAAAAAATTCAACTATCCATATATGTTTAGGGTCTATTTCTGAAGTCTCAATTTGATACCATTGAGACTTCTTTCATCTGATATGGAGACTCTATGAAAAAAGAAACTACATGTGTCATACTATATGGTGAACTATGAACCCTTTCTCTGAATTTTGCAAAAATATCAAGAATATTCACTATTTTATTTAATAGTTCAGTACACAAGAAAAAATAACAGCATTCAGATTTTAGAGCAATATGTAAAACTAACTTCATTCATACATAGCATGGAGTTGTAACAAGAAATTCAAAGTACTAGAAATAATCAGTTCAGCTAAAATGGATCTTTTTTGGAGCTGTGATCCACATAAACAACTTATTATTATGGGAATAGCTCCTATTTTGAGACTGTGTACTATCATTGTGTTAGGTGCTGCAAAACATTTTTGGAGAAGTCACAGTAAAGTTGAATCCTTTCAGTGCTGAAAGCCAACAGTGATTAACATCTTTTAGGTGATATCTAGGATTTTCAATCAGTGTGTTACAGTTTAATGTTTCATAGATCATAGTCATTATTGTTTCATAACATACTGTTTCATTTTATAATTTATTTACTATTTATTTTTAAAGAAACTTTGGATTACATAAATGTTACATAAAAAATATAGGGATTCCCATATGCCCCACTTCCCCCCACACACACTTTCCTACATTAACAACATCCTTCATTGGTGTTGTACATTTGTTACAATCACTGAACACATATTGAAGCATAGCCACTAACCGTGGTCTATAGTTTACATTATAGATTACACTCTGCCCCACACAATTTTGTAAGCTATGACAAAATAAAAAATAGATATTTCTTATCTTAAAAATAATTCTAGATGGAAATCAGTGTTGTGTTTGGCAGAAAGTTAATAAAAATATTTGATTCAGATAGTTTATGGGGTGTATTAATTATTCTTATGTAAAGGACCATTTACATTGCCCCAATTACAAAATAGTGGAAGAAATAAATAGCATAACCATAACCATAATAGCTTAAAGTTTCATGTGTGTTTTGTAACATAATGATTTCTTCCCTGTGTTTATACATGAGGTACTAACCCAGTGATGTCTAGCATTCTAATATGTTTAATTATTATCTTAAAAAATAATGAAATAAACAATACTTTAGGGCCCATGTCAATACCTGAGCCCATTGAGAGTTTCATATAATATACCACTTCAGTAAGCTGATATAGATAACTTAATGGACATATTGTCCTCTATTCACCTATGCAACCTCTGATCTTTCTACCCCAGGGTATTTCATTGAATAACACAGAAATATTCATAGGAGTTTACAATCTTGATTGAAACTCTTCTAATTCAAAAACACCTGTAATATATACTTGCATGGTAAAAGTTAAGAAAGATATATTTTTATGTAATATTTATGTAATCTAAAGTTTCTTTAAAAATTAAACATATTTTAAAATAGGAGAGATTAATTTGTGAAATTAATATATAGCAACTTTGTTTCTAATTTTTGTGTTTATCTCATTTATTTCATAAGGAATTCAACCTTTTTAATCCCGTGTGGACAACTTAGCCTCTGAAAATTTAATTATTCTCAGAAAGGAAGAAGTAAGCTGTTTTATCTTATACTCACTAAAACAATAGGTCTTTTTTTATTTGCACATATAAACCAAATATCAAATATATATTGGCTTGGATGAGAAAAGTAGTTTAAGAAAACAAAGAGAAATAGAACCCTGTTCTTCCAAAGTCCTTAAATAATGTTGTGTTATTTTGTCAGAGTTTCATTTATAGGTGAATATAAGTAATTTCTGTGTACTTTAAGATAACTTAATATCAAATTCCTTTGGATATATATCAGAAAAAAATTTGTATTTATAAAAATACAAAATTAATCAATCAGCCATATCTCAAAAATAAAACTAAATATAAAATGCCGATTATAATGGGATCAAATTGATAGTGGAAATTCTACAAAAGGTGATTAAGACTTCTACAATTGAAGCTAAATAAGGCATACTGCTAAAAGGAATGGAAGAAGATTTTAGCCTTCTTCACCTTGCTGAATATGTACTCTGAATCACAAAAATGTCCAGATTTGAGGAGGTTCCATTTTTCCATGTCCTCCTATATATCTTGTACTTCCAGTTCAAGGCTTAAGAGTCTGGCACTTACCACCAGGTCTGGAAAATGCTTCCCAACATCAACCTCCCAGGAGCTCCCCAATTCCAGTCCCTATACTTAGGTGCCAGATCCACTTGTGTCACCCTCTACATAGGTGTGTGATATGGGTCCTTGATGTACTATAAGAAAATTATTATTAAGAATTGTGAATTCATAAGCTTTCTAATCAATAGTCACTGCTGTTTCAGCCTAGAATTGAGAATGATTACTTTGTTCTTTGTCCTTTGTAATGATATAATGCTGCTATGCAGGCAATCCCATCATTCATTACCCAAAAAACAAATGTTTAGAAGGAGCAAGTCACCAAATGTGATATTTTCACATCCTTTAAAGAGAAAAGCTGAAATCCTTTATGTTCCTGTTCAGTGTACCATAAATAGAATAGAACAAAGACCACTCAAGACACCATGTTTCTCCTGGGGAGGGCTGGCCACGCCCCTACCAGAAGGTTTTGGTTACTTTTTTTTTTTTAAGATTTATTTATTTATTTATTTATCCCCCCCTTGCTGCTTGTGTTTGCTGTGTTGTGTGTTTTTTCTGTGTCTGCTTATCTCCCCCTTGCTGCGAGTTCTTGCTGCATCAGCCCACCGGGCCGGCCTGCCCTCACAAGGAGGCCCCAGGAAGCGAACCCAGGTCCTCCCATATGGTAAACAGGAGCTCTATCAATTGAGCCACACCCATTTCCCAGGATTTGGTTACTTTTGATGAGGTCATTCCTCATGAGTTGCAAGATTCATTGGAGGTCTTTTGTTCAGAACCCCACTTCCTTAGCAAAACATTTTAGTGTAGTCAGTAGGATTTGGGTAGAATTACATTATCAGAATGCCTCTTTTCTCATGCTCTTAGGTAATGGATGGAAGAATGATGATGAGGCTGTGGTTTGATAGAATTAAACTTCTGGAAAAGTAGAAAAACTTAGCAACATTAATGTTTTCTGTTTTGTTTTCTTGCTAATTCTAATTTAGCCTGAATAGGGGCAAATTAAAAAGATTAGTGCTATTAAAGTTTAGTAATTTTTGAATTGGGCACCTCTATAAAGGTAAGAAATGTTAGCAGCTTTTTTAAGCCTGTAAGTGAAAATAGGTCACAAAACTGAAAGCCCATAAAGCTTGTTTAAACTGCAGAAAAGTTTTAATGGGATGTTACTTTAAAATATTTTAAGTTTTAGTCACTTTTTATTTTAATCAGAATTTTTACCAAGGTGTTAGAAGAAACTTTCAGTTTTGAATCAATAGCTTACTCTTGAGCTTTGAGCCTAAGTGTACTCCTAAAGTGTAGTAATCCAAAATACCTGTATTAAATGTCTGTTTGTATGAACTGCTAAATTAGAGCTTAACTGCATTTATACTACCCAGTTAATCCTAATTGGTTGATGATTACTAATAAAAGTGTTTCTAAGAACAAGCTTGTATATTATAGGCAACACAGATTCCAGAAGAGATCTTAAAAGCAGTAAAATCAGAGATGTGAAATGATGGAGAGCTTGAAGACATCCACACCAAAGGAGTAAGAATTTTGAGTCAAATCAATGAGCTTTATGATTCTGTTGGTGTGTCTCAACTCTTTTAGTTTTTGTATGTTTTTTCAGTGTCAGTTTGTATTTTGACACTTCTGGGTGGTAATATTAAATTGATAAATGAAAATTCTTAAAAGAGCTCTATTCAAATGGCTAAAAAAATGTTTTTGCCTAAATTGAAATGAATAATTTATTTTTCTTCACAGAATGGGATGAGGACTGTGAAACTTAAATGGATATTAAAAGAGGTAAAAGGTTTATGGGAGTTTTGCCTAAAATTTGATAAGTTTGTTTAAAAGAATGTGTTTTGTTCTAAGATAAGATGGCTGGTTTTTCATAAAATCTGAATGGAAGTATGTAGGACAAAACTTGAATGCATATGGCAAGTTGTAGAAGGTATTGTAGTAGCATTAAGTAAGGGAATGTGTTCTGTGAAGGAAGAATTTGTCTTGAAATGAAGTAACAATACTCTATTGGTTATGAATAGTTATGTTTGTAGAAGCATTGCTTAAACTGAAATATTCAAATGGCTAATTCCAGGAAATCATTATTAAAAAGAAACTGTTCTAAGAAGGGGCAAGGTATGCTTTCAGTTCTGCAGACACTGCAATGGGACTTTTTTAACCAGAACCTTACAACAGTGGGCTAAGTTTAAATTTAGCACTGTGGGCTGTGTCCACAGCTCCAATTAAGATGCTAAAAGCAGGACCAATGAAGGCATTGAGATTATGAGTTAAAGTGCCAGCTGCCCTACAGCCCCAAATGGGGAAGTAATAATAATTTGTTTTTGCCTATGCCTCAAACTATGCAAAATGGGGGGAAATAAGGTCATTTTCATCATGTTATTGCTCTTTGCAGACTTACTGGTTGAGAATCTGAAGTCCATGGAAAATAAAAGTCATCCAAATCTGTTAAAATACCTCCCAAACCCTGCAGCAGATGGCATCTCACATTATAGATATTGGAACTTTAGCCCATGATCCTATTAATAGTTGGTTTTCCTCTTTAAGCTGGACCTGGAAGAAGACATTAATAGGTATTGCTTTTGTATTTTGCTGTATTATATTAAGTTGTTGCTTGAGAAATTGGTGTTACTCATTCTGCTTACAATCTATTACTAATATTACTGGTGTTAGGGTAAGACTTTTCCAAAATGAATACATAGAATAATTAAACTTGTAGGCATCTGTTGTGAATATGGTGCCATCTAAGAATTTGTGGATAATGGTTGGGAGTACGCTATCTTACAAGTCAGGGTTGTTTTTCTTTTCTTCTTTCCTTACGGCACTGGGAAAACATGTCTGTTGTTTTTCTTTTCTATATATAAATTCCCAATTCTTGGGACCAAATGATGTACTCTAAGTATATTATTATTAAGAGTTGTGAATTCATAAGCTTTCTAATCAATAGTCACTGCTGTTTCAGCCTAGAATTGTGAATGATTAACTTGTCCTTGGTCTTTTGTAATGTTATATCACTGCTTTGCAGGCAACCCCATCATCCATTACCCAAAAATCAAATATTTAGAAGGAGCAAGTCACCAAACATCATATTTACACACCCTGTAAAACTAAAAGCTAAAGTCCATTATGTTCCTGTTCAATGTACCATAAATAGAATAAAACAAAGACCCCTTGAGATACCACTTCTCTCCTGTGGAGGGCTGGCCATCCTCCACCAGAAGGATTCAGTTACTTTTTATGAGGTCATTCCTCATGTGTTGCATAATCATTGGCGTTCTGAGGTTCAGAACCCCTTAGAAGGGATAACCCCTAGGCTGCCAGTCAGAGCCTCACCCAGGAGGGGACACTGCCTGAGACCATTTATCCATCTGGGACTTGGATTGGCTGTAAAGCGGGTCTGTATTAGTTAGCCAAAGGGGTGCTAATGTGAAATATTAAAAATGGGTTGGTCTTTATAAAGGGTATTTATTTGGGGTAGAAGTATATAGATATCAGGCCATAAAGCATTAAGTTTCTTCTCTCACCACAGTTTATTGTCACGTGTTAGAGCAAGACAGCTGCCGGCGTTTGCCAGGGTTCAGGCTTCTGGGGTTCTTCTCTTCCCAGGGCTGCAGTTTCTCTCCGGGCTTAGCTCCTGGTTCCTCCACAAGGTCAGCTGTAGATGATCAGGCAAATGGCTTGCTTTTCTTCTCCTGGGGCCTTCTTTCCAACATCAAAACTGCTTCTCAAAAGACTGCTTCTTAAAAGACTGCTTCTCCTTTGTTCTTTGCCTTGTCTTTTATATTTAATTCCCCACCCACCAGGGGGTGGGGCTTAATGCCCTACTGATTGATATGGCCCAGTTAATGCCTTAATCATAATTTAATCATGCCCAGATTAACAGATCAGATTACAGGCATGATCCAATTATATTTTTGGAATTCATAATTACATCAAATTCTCCAACGGTTACATTCCACCCTCTGAATTCCAAAAATATATTACAATTCTCAAAAAAACTTAAATCAGTAACAATTCAAGTATAAAATCATATCATAGGCAGTTTAAAGAAATATAGGTTGTCTTTAGGCAAAATTCTGTTTGTTGTAGACCTTTGAAACTTACAAAACCATTTAACTGCTTCTAATATACAAATGGAAAGACAAAAGATAAACATTTTTAATATCATAAGGAGAAATTGGGATGTTAAACATGAGTCATGGATCCTCTACAGTTTAGGAAACCTGCAGGGTATCCTCTATTCGATTTTAAAGTCTGAGAGTTATTCTTAAGACGTTGGTTTTTTCTCTTTGGGGCCACATGGGGACCCACCCTCTTCACAGGCTTGTCCAATGGTCACTTTCTTGGTTTTACTCTATTTAAGCATCTGGGTGTTGACCAAGCTCTAGACTTCACCCTCCAAGGGTGTTGGGGTGATTGTCACACCTTACCCAATCTTTGGGTTAGAGTTTTAGCCCCCCTAGTACAGTGAGGTGAAGACAACATTCCTCCTAACACTTGGCATGCAGGTTCAACCCTCTCAGAGCAATGGGTTGACCACCTGGCCTTTTCTAATTTATGGGGGACAGGTATACCCTTCTTAGACCTATGGGGTGTTGACCTTAACCGCCTTAATCTTTGAGGAATGTGCTTCACCCTCCCTGCACCCTGGGGTGGCAAAACTCTTCTAGAATATCGGGTGGGGACATCCACCCTCTTTAACTGCAGGGGCAAACACCCTCTCTGTACACATGGGTGGGGATCCTTTCTTGGCCTAAGGAGATGTTTTAATCTCAGATCTCTGCTTTCACGGTTTTCTTCTTAAAGCTGATTTTCTTTTAATCTCTCTTTTCCATGTTTTCTTTTGTTTAAGTTGACAGTGGTTTTGTTTATATAGCTCTTTCAAAAACTTTGTTGGTTTAGCATGCAGGAAGCAGGGGTTCAAGCCATCAGACAGTAAGACTTTCTATAAGTCTTTTCTAGATAACTGTATCTTCAATTTTGAGTTACGAGTTCCAAGTTTAGTAAAGTTTTTAAATAGGGCATTTTTATCTGGGAATTTGATTTCCAGAAATTTGGAAGTTCCGGAATCAGCTTCTATTTTCTTTGTGTCTAAAAGTTTAGTTCTTAGTGTATTTCGGTTATCTAGTATTTTGCTATAAGCTGCAAGGAGAAGCCAAGCCACATTCTCCAAGTTTATCTTGGGAAGTTCTTTAGCTAAATGTTCAGGTTCGCCATTTTTAAATTCTGTCTTCTATATAACACTAGGAGTTAATCTTTTTAAGTTCTCTGCAACTTTAAAACATGGATCACCTTTCCTCTAGTTTCCAATAGTAGTTTTATCATTTACTTCTAAGGCATCATAGAAAGTTTCTTTAGCGTTCATATTACTATCAACAGCTTCTTCAAAGCAATCTAGGCCTTTTTCATCAAGCATTTCACAATTCCTCCAAAAAATACCTCTTACCCATTTATAAAACCGTTCTAACATTTTGGTAATTACAAAAGCACTACCCCACTCCTGGTACCAAATTCTGTATTAGTTAGCCAAAGGGGTGCTAATGTGAAATACCAAAAATGGGTTGGTCTTTATAAAGGGTATTTATTTGGGGTAGAAGTCTACAGATACCAGGCCATAAGGCATTAAGTTTCTTCTCTCACCACAGTTCATTGTCACGTGTTAGAGCAAGACAGCTGCCGGCGTTTGCCAGGGTTCAGGCTTCTGGGGTTCTTCTCTTCCCAGGGCTGAAGTTTCTCTCCGGGCTTAGCTCCTGGTTCCTCCACAAGGTCAGCTGTAGATGATCAGGCAAATGGCTTGCTTCTCTTCTCCTGGGGCCTTCTTTCCAACATCAAAACTGCTTCTCAAAAGACTGCTTCTTAAAAGACTGCTTCTCCTTTGTTCTTTGCCTTGTCTTTTATATTTAATTCCCCACCCACCAGGGGGTGGGGCTTAACGCCCTACTGACTGATATGGCCCAGTTAACGCCTTAATCATAATTTAATCATGCCCAGATTAACAGATCAGATTACAGGCATGATCCAATTATATATTTAGAATTCATAATTACATCAAATTCTCCAACGGTTACAGGGTCCCAGCCATGTGAGAGTTCAGATGTTGAGTTTTCCCCTGATTTGGTGAGTGGTTGTATATACTTTCATTCTTTCCTATGTCTTTAATTAATTACTCTTCTTTTTTTGTGGTTGCTCAATTGTTATAATCATTTAATATAACCTGAAACTCATTTGATTTAATAATGCTGCCTCTGCATAGCATTTAGAGTTTCTGCCTCTTCCTTAGCAAAACAGTCCTCTTTCTTTTTTTTTGTTATAGATATCCAATTCTCTCAGCACCATCAGCTGAAAAAACTGTTCTGCCTCAGCTGGGTTAGTTTGACAGTCTTGCCAAAAATCCTGTGGCCATAGGTGTGAAAGTGTGTTCCAGAACCATTAATTCAGTTCCACTGGTTCCCATGTCTATCTCCATGACAGTAACATGCTGTTTCTACCAGTGTAGCTAAGCAATATGATTTAAAGTCTGGAAGAGAGAGCCTTCCAACTTTGCTCCTCCTCTTTAAGATGTTTCTAGATATTCAGGGCCTGCTACTCCTCTAAAACTTTTAATCATTTTGTTTTCCACTTCTTTAAAAATTGCTGCTGGAAATTTTTTATCACAATTGCATTTAATTTGCACATCAATTTGGTAACAAGTAACATCTCAATGATATTTAGTCTTCCAATCCAAGAGCATGGAATGGTCCTCTAACCTTTCAGTTCCCTTTCAGTCTCCTTCAGCAATGCACTGCAGCTTTCTGAATACAAGTGCCTTATTTCCTCAGTTAAGTTTACTCCCAAAAATTTGATTCTCTTAGTCTTCACTGTAAATGGATTTTCCTTTCTGACCTCCACCTTAGCTGCAAATTACCAGTATATAGAAACACCACTAAACTCCACACATTAACCCTGCATCCAGCTGGCTGCTGTTAAAATTGGTAATCAACTCTAACTGCTTTGCTGTAGAATCCCAGGGAGCCTCCAGGCATAGCATCACACCATCTGAAAACAGGGAAATCTCCACTTCTTCCTTTTCTTTCTGGATGCCCATTACCTCTCTCTTTTGCCTGATCACTCTAGCCAAAACCTCCAGCAATATATTGAACAGCAGTGGTGACAGTTTGCATACCAGTCCTGCTTCCGATCTCAACAAGAAAACCTTCAGTCCTACACCACAGAGCACAATGCCAGCTGTGAGTCCTTCACACATGGCTTCCATCATTTTGAAAAAGCTTCCCTCAGCTACTCTCTTTTGTAGTATATGTATCAAGAAAGGATGCTGCATCCAGTGAAATGCCACTCCATGCATCAATTGATATCATCATTTGATATTTCTTATTGGATTTTTAAAATGTTTTATATTATACCAATTCATCTTCCTGTGTTGAACCATCCCCACATTTATGGTATGAAACTCACTCCATGAATAATTCCTTTAATGTCCAGCTGGACCCAATCAGCAAGCAATGTGTTTAGGACTTTCAAATCCGTATTCATTATGGAAAATGGTCTTCAACTTTCCCCATTCATAATATCTTTATGTCGTTCTGCTACTAGGGCAATATCATCCCCATAGAATGAATTCAGCAGCATTCCCCCAGTTCAATCCCCTGGAAGAGTTTGAGCAAGATTTATAGTAAATCCTCCCTGAAAAGCTTGGCAGAACTCACCCATGAAATCATCCAGTCCCAAGCCACTATTTTTTGACACTTGTTTGATGACTGTTTCAAACTCTTTACCTGCAATTGGTCTGCAGAGGTCCTCCACCCACTTCAGAGCCAGTGCAGGAATCTGTGTGATCCCTGGAATTCCTGTCTCTCATCTACATTGTCCATCTTATTTGCATACAGTTGTTCAGAGTATCCTCTGAGGATATCTTTTATTTCTGTGCGGCCAGTAGTTATGATCCCATTTTCATTATTTATTTATTTATTTGCATCATCTCTCTTTTTTTCTTTGTCAGTCTAGCTAAGGGTTTGTGGATTTTGTTGATATTGAAGCTGGTTTTGTGTGTTTGTTAAGTATTATCTTTGACACTTTGTTCTTCTTGTTCTATTTCCTTGCTGTTTTCTATGTTCCCTTGAAGGAAAAAGATTAGGGCCAGAGTAATTGAAAGAGGTAAGAAAAGAGAAAAGATAATAGAAATAATAATAAAATTTAGAAGAGGGACCATATAAGACTTAGTAAAATGAATATTTAACTCATGTAAGCAGTGTAGAGTAATAGGAATAAAAAATTAGTGTACCTACAATGAAATGGGAAATCATGTACAGAAAAAAAATATAGAATGATTTAAAAGGCCAGAATGATAGAAGAGAGAGAAAGAGAAAAGGAAGGACAGAAAGAAAAAAGTTAATAAATAAAAAGTTAACAGAATAGACAAGATAGAAATCAAAACCAGTAAAGTGAGGACTAATAAAAAAAGGTGGAATGTAAGCAACACAATAGAAAGATGAAGGAAGGAAAAGAGATAGTGTGGTTAGACAAAATCAGTATACACAGAAAATGGAAAATTAAGGAAGGAGAAGCAAAGCAAAGAAGAAACAAGCTAGCAGCACTTAATTTTCAAACGGGGTGGGGGTAGAAAAGAGGAAAGAAAAATAAGAAACTAAACAGCAAAAAGAAACAGAAACAAAAACAAAAATCCAAACAAACACACAAGCAAGCAGTCAAACAAAGCTAAGGAAGAACAACATTCCTTCTTGGGCCCTTGTGGAGCCTCTCAGGCTGCCTGTGCTCATCAATCAATTACTCTGCAGGCTTCTCTCTGCAGGTTTTGAGGTGGGTTTTAGTGAGTAAACTAAGATAAAAAAATTTTAAGTAAACTTTTTATTTTTGGAAAAATAAAGGACCCAAAAGAAGGTAGTACAAAAATAATGTCTATGTTTTCCCTGTCCTACAGTATCAGCTGGATGTTAGATATCCCTGTGGATCACCACTGTTAAAGGAGCCAGGAATTGAACAAGAGACCTCAAACATTCAAGGCAGAAATTCCTCCACTGAGCTACCCCTCAAACTGTGTCAGGCAGCTCTTCAGAAAGCTAT
>JAQZBX010031084.1:0-26491 GCA_029593785.1 Cabassous unicinctus
CAAGGGATTGTCTTGATCATGGAACATTAAGATTAGTTCTGGAGAAACCAAGGCAGAGAGTCAAGAAGGGAAGCAAGAAGATAACTGCGAAACAATGACCCCCTACACCACCTCCCTAGTGTGCCCAAAGTTTAAGCCTTTTCACTAGAACACCCACAGTTTTGTGTTGGCGTTAGTTTTGCAGCAAGGGCGCTCTGTGGCGGGGACATGAGTGCTGTGCTCTGTGCATTATTTCCTGCGATCCTCACAGTATCCCTAGAAGATGGGTATTAATAGCCCCCTTTTTGCAGGTGAAAAAATTGAGGCACCCAAATATTTAGTCAAGTGTCTGAGTCCTCATGCCTGCATGGCCCGCCTCAGGGTGCCTGATTTCTAGGCATGAGTCTTAGCCTTTGCTCTCATGCATATAGAGCAGCAACTTCGGGGCAGGGGTGCTTTGCTGAAGGGACAGGGGTGCTGCTCACTAACCTGCTCTTTGTCCCATAGACAGCGCTGAAGTCACTCCGCCTGTCCTCTCTGTGATGGGGGAGGCCACCCCAGTCAGCATCGAGCCGTAAGTGCTGCCTTCCCTCGGGCCTGTGGACAAGGGTGGCCAGGTGGGGTCCCATGCATGCCAGTGGGCCATGTGAGCAGAGGACTCTGTGGGGCCTCCAGAGTTGCCAGCCAGCCTCTCTGGGCTTCTGCATCTGCACTGAGCTCTACCTGAAGTTGCAGGGAAAGGGAAGGAGCAGCTCAGCTTGAATTTCCTTTGAGGAGAGTCAGAAGGGTAGTCCAAGAGGCTCTACTGTCATAATCCTGGAGTGTTTTCCCCCTTTCCAACCTGTGCCTTGCCTTTCTGGGGGCAAAGCCCCCCACCCCCACCCCCAGAAGCCAGATTTCCTTACGCCCAAGCTGAGGCCTTGCCTGTGCTCAGTCTCTGCCAATTGCCCCTGCCCCTACGAGGTGAGGCCTCCCCTCCCTGTCCTTTCCATCCCTGCAGGCGGATCAACGTGGGCTCTAGGTTCCAAGCAGAAATCCCCTTGCTGAGGGACCGTGCCCTGGCAGCTGCAGACCCCCACAAGGCTGACTTGGTGTGGCAGCCTTGGGAGGACCTAGAGAGCAGCCGGGAGAAGCAGAGGCAAGGTGAGGAGGGGCCTTGGGAGTGAGCAAGCGAACTGGGCTGGAGGGTGAACAGGTGGGTAAGGCCCAGCCGCTGCTCCAGGCCCTAACCCTGAAAGTGATTTCCTCTTCTCCTCCCGTGCATCCAGTGGAAGACCTGATGACAGCTGCCTGCTCCAGCATTTTCCCTGGAGCTGGCACCAACCAGGAGCTGGCCCTGCACTGTCTGCACGAGTCCAGGGGAGACATCCTGGTGAGATGATGCCCCTGGCCAAAGGAGGCTGGCATGGACCCATGTCCACTGCCCAGGAGCCAGGCCTGCTGACATGCTGGTTTGAGGGCAGTGGGAGGGATTGACCAAGGAGGAGATTGTAGGGGCTTGGCCCAAGGAAGCCCTAGTTCCAAACTCCAGACTTAGCTGCCTGGGGTCCCCACATCCACCCCAGTCCCTGATTCCGGATCAGAACATCCCCAGCCCCCATTGAGGGCTGTCACTGGAAGGCTGCTGGCCTTCAGGCCAGGTGCTCCCTCTTAAGAGGCCCCATAGCCTGGGCCCAGAGCAGCTTCCTCCCCCATGATCTCTTAATCCTGCCAGGCCTCTTATCCCTCAGCAGTAATGGGGGCAAAAGTAAGTCCCCCCTACTCTGAACCTTGCCAAGGGTCTAGGATGCTCAGCCCTCCAGGGACCTCTGCCAGGGCCCTGACCTTCCTATCACTTCCCCTGCAGGAAACGCTGAATAAGCTGCTACTGAAGAAGCCCCTTCGGCCCCACAACCACCCGCTAGCAACTTATCACTACACAGGTGAGCCTGACTGGGGCGGGCTGGGGCCTGGGGCCTTAAGGGGTCTCCAGCATCAATGGGGCCCTGATCTATGCTGAGTCACAGGGAGCAGGTGAGGTGGGGGTGGTAAGCACAGAGCCAGGGTGAGAGAACTGGCATCAAAGCTGGGGTAGTTCTTCAGCAGCTTCCTGTGCCCTGGAGGGGGAGGGGGAGGTGATGGACAGGTGGGAGCCTATCCTGCAAAAAAGCCCAGGACACAGGTACAAGGGACAGGAACCCAGGGAGTGCCATCCACATTGGCATCAAGTGCCTGGAGCTTAGATGGCCCCTGGAGTACCATGTCCTGTTGTTAAGAGGGCCACTGACTAAGGTAATCATGGCAGCCGCTGGTATCAGTCTGTCAACTGCTCCATTTCCTCTGTGGCAGGCAGAGCACCTGGGGTTTCACACGCACTGTCTCATTTAGTCATCACCACAAGCGAGGAGGTGGGTTCTATTATTAGTTCCCATGTCACAAGTGAAGAGAGTGAGGCTCAGAGGCTAAGCGACATGGCTAGTAAGCGACGTGGCTAGCAAGCCCCAGAAGCAGGGTGTGGGGCCAGCTCTGAATGACGGCAGAGACGCTTCTCTGCTGGTCAGAGTCGCCCCCACAGTCCTACCCACCTCATTCCCCCTGGCTCCCTCTTTGCCCCGTAGGCTCCGACCAGTGGAAGATGGCTGAGAGGAAGCTGTTCAACAAGGGCATTGCCATCTACAAGAAGGATTTCTTCCTGGTACAGAAGCTGGTGAGCTGGGGCTCTGTTTCAGGGCAGATGCGGGGCAGCGGCTGCCTGGTGACTTTGGAGCTCCCTCTGCCAGTCAGTGGATTCCCTGCAGTTGCTGGGCAAGCCCTCTTAAAGAGCAGAGTTAGGTCAATGCCACTAAGCACCCTCAGAGACACCTTTCTAAATACAGCAAGGAAGAAAGGTCAGACCCTTTCCCCCTTGGATCCAAGTCCCCTCCCATGCTCTGGGGCCTCAGAACCAGAGGGAGGCCTGAGTGGGCATCAGACTTAACCCAGGCAGGCAGGCAGGGCCAGATGGCAAGGAGGGCTGCAGGCAGAGGTGAGTCATTCCCCAAGTGCCTGGAGCACTTCAAAGGCCACAGTTAATGTGGGGTAAGGACGTCACCCTAGGCTGAGGGGATGAGAAAGGCGGCAAATGCCTGTGTCACTGACCTGGGGGTCCTCTGCCCACTTCCTGCCAGACCCGGGGCTTCCTTCCAGTGACTTAGCTGTTTAAGTAGTTTCCTAAATTTATCTCATCTTCTCCCCATATTCTTTTGGGAGAATAGAGTGTTTTTGCTAAACTAAGGAATCACATCTTTCCAGCCCTGTCTCACATCTGGGCCGTGGGGAAAATGAGTTGTGTGAACTGCTGAGGGCCCCTGAGGTGGTAAATTATGTCAGGGTGGGGCCTGGGGACTGGACAGTGTGTTGATGCATTCCCTCTACCAGGGCCCTGTTGTGAGGACAGTCATTTGCTGTGTTTTAGTTAACGCTCCATTGCTGATTGGGCAATATTGCTGGGAAGGTTATGTCTGTGGCATTCACTGAGGCTTCTCTAACGTCAAATGATCAGAGAGGATTGCTAGTAAAAGCATAAACAGATCTCATTAATGCATCTGTGGCGTGGCCATTCCTGTGGGATAAGACGTGTCTGTTTCCTCCTCAGGCCCAGAGGACCCTTCCTGACCCCTTGGGCTCTCTGGACAGGTGCTCCCAGCTCCCAGTGCAGGCTGACCATTCTAGGAGCCTGGGCAGGACAGTCAGAGAAAACAGCCTCTGGGTGGGTGTGGGGAAGTAGTCCAAAGACTAAATCCAGTGGCCAAATGGATTTGTGAAATGGGAGGGCTAGAATTTCAGAGTTTGAGAGGCCCGTGGAGTCATCTAGTCTCACTCCACTTACCATTTACATAAAGAAATGGAAATTGGAAAGGTACGCGGCTTGCCTGTCACACAGCATTTAGTGGCAGTGTTAGGAGCAAGACTCAGGCCTGCCACCTTCCTCTTCAGGTTTTCCAGGGATCTCGTGTTAGTTTCCCTTCAGTTCCTCTCCCTACCCACTCATAGGGCAACTTGACATTTCTCTGTCCTCACTTGTCAGTCACGGCTCACTGGAGAAGAACAAAATTGTTTGACCGGGTTGGTGAGGGGTATTTGTTTTGCCAGGTTGGAGATAGTTTTGAATGTAGATGCTGTTCAAACTCCCCCTACCCTTTTTTTGTGGTGGGTGTGGGGGGTCAGTGCCAGATACACCAACAAAGAGAGCTGTGAATCAGGCAGCAGCTCAACGGGAGCAGGCAGCAAGGAGGTTTCCACCAGAGAGGAGAGACTTGACCACATCTGTACACTGAGGGGAGGATCCAGAAAAAGGGACAGTTGCTACAGCATTAGCCTCCAGTGGGCATGGAGGGGGTGGTGGCAGACTTGGGTTCCCCCCTTAATTTTTTATTTTGAAAAAGTTCAAACCTAAAGAAAAATTGAAATAATAGTACAGTCAACACCCATCTACCCCTCACTTAGATTTACCAAATTGTTAACATTTGCCACCTTTGCTTTCTCTATTCATATCTATACATATACACACATATGCACACACACACCTATGCTCTCTCTTTCTTTTGGCTGATCATTAAAGTCAGTTACAGACATTGTGACACAACCCTAAAAGACATCAGCATGTATCTTTTAAGAACAAAACCACAATACCGTGATCACATCCTAGAAATTTAAGCTGATAAAACCACATTATTGAAAGTGCAGCTCATATTCACACCTCCCCAGTGGTGCCTGTGTGGTCCTTTCCAGCCTTTTTTGGAGTGGTGCTGCAGCAGTGGTCAGTTCATTGATGACCCTGTCAGTGGCTCGTTGTCAAGCAGGCATTGGAGAAACACTTGCGTTTTCTAGACACACTGGGTTTGCTTTTTGGCCCGAGGTTCAGGGGAGTGATGCAGGGATGAGAAAGGCTGGAGTCTCCCTGAGGCAGGTGAGCCGAAGCAGGGTGCTCTGACCACAGTTTTGGCTTCAAACCAGATCCAGACGAAGACCGTGGCCCAGTGCGTGGAGTTCTACTACACCTACAAGAAGCAGGTGAAAATTGGCCGCAACGGGACTCTGACCTTTGGGGATGTGGATACAAGCGATGAGAAGTCTGCCCAGGAAGAGGTTGAAGTGGACATTAAGGTGACTCCCTACCCCGCCCCAGCTGCCAGAGCCTGTGCTGGGTCTGGGGCCAGGGCTGAGCAGGGAGCCTGGGGCCAAGCTCTCCAGGAGTCGGTGGAGGGCAGAAGGAAGGAGGCAGTGTCCGTGATGTCCTGGGCACTGTCCCTGGACCTTTGGGCCCCCTCTCTCTACTACCAGTGTCATACTAATAATATATTATGTTGATGCAGGACATTGGGGAATTTTCTCACAGTTTGCACCAGCATAAACTTACTGTCCCCGCATAGCAGCCCTCTGGCACTGTTTCCTAAACTTTAGTCATCCTTTGCTCACCATTATGACTTTTGCCATATCTGTATCCTACCACGTATCACCATTACTGTTTTCATCATAGGCATGTGCCACTTGTACTCTTAGTTAGTATATTTTTAGAATTAACCTGTTTTTTATTTGAATAAAAGGGAAGCACTAATCACAATCATAAATAGGAAATGAGTATTGCTTGCCGTAAATAGTAGGTACTGGTAAAAATAAATATATATGAAAGCCAGTGTTACTAAATTCTAGCTAGATACTATCACCTGCCAAGCCTCTCCTGAGGCCTGGCCTTTCTTTGTTCAAGAGAGAGATTATCAAGTCCAGAGAAGTGTAAAAGACACAGCAGCACCAACCCGAGACCTTGATATAATCAGGAGAATCTGGAAAGAATTGAAAAGGGAATGGTATTCTGTGGCCATGGGACCACCTAACATCATCTTGAGGTTACAAGTCCACATTCTGCGACATGCTGCTCTTAAGGCAGGGAGTGGTTTGGTCCCCAATTTACAGATGGGAAGGTCTGGGGGGAGATACAAAAGGCGTTACAAAGATAGTTTGGAGTTGGAGCTCAAGGACCCTGCCAGGCTCTGCCAACCACCCCACCTGAGGCCATGTCTCTTGAGGGTCTGTCCAGGAGGACAGGTGGTCCTTGGGGAGGGGCTAGCCTGCTCCCCCCAGCCCCTGGCTCCATCTCCAGTGCTCCGACTCCTCCTGAGGGCTCCCTGGTTTCCGGCCTCTGTCTTTCATCTCAGGCCACCTAGCCCTGGGAGGGCTGTGACCCTTGCCAGAGCAGCAGCACAGGAGAGCTGCACTGGGCTGGGCTTGGGGAGCAGGACTAGTGGGGACTGATGAGGGCTGCCTGGGCCTGCAGCAGTGCAGGGTGCTACAGCAGCCCGACCGAGCTCGAGACTCACTGCCCCCATTCTTCTCCCCCCTTAGAATTCCCACAAGTTTCCAAGGTTGCCGCCTTCCAGAAGAGAGTCCCCGAGCGAAGAGAGACAGGAGCCCAAGAGGGAGGTGAAGGAGCCCAGGAAGGAGGGGGAGGAGGAAGTGCCAGAAATCCAGGAGAAAGGGGAGCAGGAAGAGGGGCGCGAGCGGAGCCGGCGGGCAGCGGCCGTCAAAGCCACACAGACACTACAGGCCAATGAGTCGGTGAGTGTGCCCTCTACCCGGGAGCCCCCGGCCAGGAGGAGGATGGGAGCTGGGCCTGGGGGTGTGGGAAGGGAGGGCAGAGCAGGCACATGATGATCATAATAATCATAGTAGCAGCAAGTATACTAAGTACTTTATGTTGCTAGCTCATTTAGTCCTCTCAGCAACGCTGTGTGGTAGGCACTATTGCTATTCCCATTTTACAGAAGAGGAAATTGAGGCCCAAGATAACACAGCTAGTATGCAGCTGCTAGGCAGTCTGCTATTTATACACTCTACTGCTTCCACATGTGAGATGCAGAGGAAAGAGGCTTTGTGAAAACCCAGAAGGTATGTGGGCTATTGGGGAAGCTTTCATGGGTTATCTTCCAGACTGGGCCCCCTCTTTAAGAGAGCTACGTCCCTGACAAGAAAGTGGGAATCTGAGCTGAGGCAATGGAATAACCATAATGGCCCTTAGCACATATCTTCTGCAGAATGCTTTCATGTTCACTGGTTCCTCACAATCACCCCATAAAGGGCTAAGCCCCATTTTGCAGATGGAGGAAACTGGGGTTCAGAGATCCTGACTTGCCAGAGGTCATACCGCAGGTCCTCTGACTCCTCTGACATTACAGGCCAAGAAGCAATAGCTGCTCTGGGTTAGGGAGAGCTCTCCCAAGAAGGGGTAGATTGGGAGGGGTGTTGGGGAACTGCCACGAGAATCTGTTGTGTGTTTTTTTTTTTCAATTTGGGTTGTACACTTGTGCTCACAGAAAAACCCCAGAAATGGTAACACACTGAGCTTTGCTGCCTTCTGAGCCTTGTTTTTGCACCAGGAACTGTGCCGCGTGTACTCACTATCGAGTTCTTCTGACTTTTGTGGACACTTTCCTGAGGGTCAACTTGCACACATACTTGTCACCTCTAATGGCCCACAGTCAGTGGACCTTGCCTGAGTAGAACCTCCTCTAGGTCTGTGCCAGGGGACCGCTTCTCCGTTCCCATGGCACCTGCTCCTCCCTTCCATCTACCTCCCGTGTTGTGTCGTCCTGAGCTAGCTGCCTGCACGCCTGTGCCTTCCCCTCAACTATGAGCTGTCTGAGGGCAGGGGCTCCCGCCTGTCACCTCTGTATTTCCAGTACCTGGCACATCACACAGACCTGAATCTCATTTGTGGAGTGAAGGCACGAATGGACTGAATGACAGAAAATGAGCACATGCCTTATTGAGACACCACCTCCCATTAGATTCTTCTAGAGGTCCTGAAGCAGCTAGGGCTGCCCCCCTGAATTACTATAACATCTAGACCAGAGAGCTGAGAGCTGGCCAGAGATGCAACAGGTTGCCGAGAAGGCAGGGAGTTCCTGTTACTGGAAGGATTCAAGCAGATGCTAGATGCCTACTTGGCAGGAGTGTAACAGTCTTTAAGGGCTCTCCATTCCCTGAGATTCCAGAATTCTGGATCCTGTCTTTCCCAAATCACTCAACTCTCCTTGTTTGATTCTTTCCAGGCCAATGACATACTCATCCTCCGAAGCCATGAACCCAATGCCCCCGGGTCTGCTGGTGGCCAGGCCTCGGAGAAGCCAAGGGAGGGGACAGGGAAGTCACGGAGGGCACTGCCTTTCTCAGAGAAGAAGAAAAAACCAGAGACGTTTAATAAGACTCAGAATCAGGAGAACACTTTCCCTTGTAAAAAATGTGGCAGGTAAGATGGCAGTGTCTGTCCCCACTGGCTACGTAGCAGGGTGGCTGGCAGTCGGGGGCAGGGTATGATGTCAGGTACCCGGATCCAAGATTTCACCTTGTCTTCTGATTGGCTTGGTGGGTTTCTAGGGGAGTGACATCACTTGGCAGCTTTTAGAAGGGAGGGATGATGGCACTGAATCAGGAGCCCATCCCCCTCGGTGCTGAGTGAGGGTGAGGGTGAGGGTGGGCCGCGTGGCGTGGGGCAAGTCAGGAAGGCCCCATTAGAGCCCCCGTCTTTGTCTGTCTGTCTGTCTGTCTCTCTCTCTCTCTCTCTGCCTCCCCCCTCACACACACACACACCCCGGGGACTGGGAGGACCAGACCTCTCAAGCGCTCCCACCTGTGCCCCGCTACAGGGTGTTTTACAAGGTGAAGAGCCGCAGTGCCCACATGAAGAGCCATGCAGAGCAGGAGAAGAAGGCTGCGGCTCTGAGACAGAGAGAGAAGGAGGCTGCCGCCGCCGCCGCGGCCTCCCCTCACCAGCAGGCCCTACGGGATGAGCACATCGCTGGCGAGAAGGGCTGACAGGAGGGCGGGCTCAGCTGGACAGAAGGGAGGGCCTGGTCCCCTTCTCCCTGGGCTCCCTGGCCCCTCCCTGTGCCAGCCTGCGGAAGCGCCTGGAAACACCCTGGGACCTCAAGAGGGAGAGAGGAGAATCACATGGACTTTTCTCTGAAAAGCAAGACAGTAAAATAAATGGCTCTTTTATTTATAAAGGCCCCAGGAGCAGTGTTAACGGGCAGCAGGATCCAGTTCTCTTTGCCTTTGGTCTGTTGGAAGTTGTCCTCATGCTTTTGTGGAACTGTGGGAGTCCCTGCGTGGGCTGCCTCCTCCGAGGGGGCTCTGGCCTCTGCCACCGCTGCCTCACACTCTGACCTTTGCTGCTGCGTGACCTTTGCCCTTCCTCCTTGCCTCCCACTCCTCCCCTCAGGCTCCAGGAAGCCGCCTTGGTGAGCCAAGCACAAGCTCACCCCCCTTGCAGCATTATGCCCCCTCCCCAGAGGACCTCAAAGGCTGCACAGGCCCTGGCCCAAACCGGGAAAAAGACACTCCCTAGGAGGGAGTGTGGTGGTCCAGGCCTAAGCAGCTCCATGACCCCATCCTCAGGCCACCTCCTGGGAGGGAGGCCACCGGAATGCACCGTGGGAGAGTCCGAGGACAGGTACCTACCCCTCTGCTGCTTGCTAGCAGCCCTGCTGGGGCTGGAACGTTTTCTGAAATGTCTGGGGAAGGGGCCAGTGTTTCAGTCTGAACTCTCAGCCTGCTGGAAGGAAGGAAACTGTAGAGGCTGGGAGCCGCAGCTAGGCCAGAGGAAACTTTTGACAAACCTGGCTCTTCCTGCTTCCCACCTCTTTGCCAAATACCTTTGGGCCCTGGAGGCTGCTCATGGAGCTTAGCCTAGAGCGGGGCCTGCAGAGGCCTGGAGTGATCCCCAGCAGCCCAGCCTTTCCTCCTGGGCGCAAGCGCCCTGCCTGCCTCTGTCCTGCCCTCAGCAGCTGCTCCCTAACTCGCCTCACCCCATCCAATGCTGATGCCCACTGCTCAGCCCCCCAGGCCTGCACGCTGGAGATTTCTGGATCTTTCCCTGGGAGAGGGAGGTCTCCTAACTAGATTGGAAAGGAGCCTTTATTCCTTGACTGTGTCATTCGGGAGCTATTTATTTATTCTTAATATTTAATTTTTAACATCCTCTCAGGGACCAGAGGCCTCCTGCTTTCCAGAGGCCCAAGTGCATTTATCCCCAAACAAGGCACCTTCTTGGCACCACTCCCCTGCCCCCACTGCCACCCCCCATTCCCAAAACCCTGAGGTCCCCACCTCATTGCTCCCGAGGCTCTTGCCAATAGGAATGATGGCGGCACTGAAAGATGGTAGAAAGGTGGAGGATGTCACCAAAGCCACACAGAGACTGGTGGGAACATACGGGAGCTCAAAGGCAGTCTGTGTTTGCTACCTCTTCTCTGGCAGTGTTTCCAAATCGCCTGAGGGGATTGGCAGGAGACCAGAATTCTAGTTTTGTTTATCAGGCCTAAATCCTGGCTTGAAAAAGCCGCATTTGGCATGAAGTCACTGAGGTGAAAGGGCTGGAAGGTTCTGGAGGCCCCTTCACTTGCAAGTCCCATAGGAGGGCTGAGTTATTTTTCTGCTCTTGTTACTCAACTTGAGCTGCATAAAAGCAGTTCTAAGTGAATACAAGTATGTGACAGGTCACCATGTTGGGAAGGAGCCTCCAAATATTCATTCTGCTACTCCTTATGAAAGAGCCGCCTGAAAGCACCGTGTTGGTAACTGAGAGTGTGGAGAGAGTTTTGTTTTTCAACTATGCACTATGAGGTATTTTTCAGTATGCATTTATGCATTCATGTGGTTCGGCAGGACCCCAACTATAAAAGTAACACAATTATTCTCCCCCTCAGACTCCTGGATGCCTGACTCCATAGATCTCCAGCTTCCTAATTAGTTTCCTCTATAGACTTCGATAAGCTCAATATCCCAAGACTGCAAAAATCTGGTACACCCTCTGGAAGCAGGAGGGTAGCAAATTTAGGCTTTCTTTTAAATCACTTGTGTAATATGAGTGCCTTCTCAGCTTAGCCCCAAAGTGCTACTTCTGTTTTCCACTTTTTTTTTTTTTTTTCCTGTCAAACTGTATTTAGTTTCAGGCCCCTCTGTGGACATGTGGTAACAGGAACCTCCTTCAGTCACATGAGACCCTGCTGTCCAGTGGTGACATCCAGTCCTTTGACATCTTTCTATTTTAAACAAGAAAGTGATTTCTTCTACGCTCACAGAGACCAGACCAGGTGAATGTAGGTGGGGAAAGTATTAAACGTCCAGCAGCCTACCCACCAGACACCGTGTTTCAGGGGGGTGCATGCTTCAGGATGGATTTACATCTAGAATGCAATGTGAACATTAATATGTTTCGAGGGCAGATACAGTTGTGGCAAGTGTCCTGCCAATAAAGAGGTGCAGCCGTAGAAGCTGGTATGTATATCTTTCATGGTGCTTTCTCCCTGTGAGCACGGTCGGCTCACCCTTTTTCTTCTTTCTTCTCTTCAGAGTTCTTTGCTTTAGGAAGTTACATAAATGACAAGCACCTCCAGCTTTATTATGTCCTCCCACACCATCCCACTACATCCCTCTCCCAGCACCCCCCTGCACTCAGCTAAGGGCATGACACTGACCTAGTGCCTGTATTCCAGACCTTTCTGAGGTCTCTTACCCACCCAAGGAGGCAGTGTTATCAGCACCGTCCTCCATGCCTTCAGCAGCCCCCTCAAGTCCCTTCTGCTGCCCCACCTCCTGCTGTGCTAAGTGAGGTCCACCCCTAGCACGGAGGTCATGTGCTGCTTTTGTCTAAAGGGATCGCCTATGTTTAACTGCCTCAGTGACCTAACCTCTTTCTTCTCATGTGCTAGATGTTAAGATGAAGGAGGAAGACAACACATACTCCAGTCTCAGCTGTTTGAATATGTTTTCACTGGGGCTTACTTTTCTGGGATGGTATTTATTACCAGACTGGCAAGCCTAAGTCCTTAGGTTTACAGGAAGTATGTATATTTTTATAAAACAATTCTGCATCCTCCCCATATTTGGCTGTGCTAATATCTGCCTCTAACAATTTGCAGCTGTATCCCTTTTTCATTAGTCTCTTAAGTTGAAGTGGACTCTTGTTGGAGTGGACAGAGCACAGGAACGCTTTGACAGTCTGTAATTATTGTACAAATATTTTAATAGCATATAAATAAGTATATTCCTTTTATTTTGGAAAAAAAATGATCAGACACTGCCTTTTGTGTGTTTGCTGCCTGTGGCACCCTTTTTAAAAAAGACTGTTACATATTAAAATAGTGTACATATATATAAATATTACCTCTTTTGCTGTACAGTTGTGATAGACCAGACTGAAGATTTTATTTTTTGTGTGCTTTTTATAAAAAAAATTAATACACTAAAGAAAATCTTGCTGATGTGATTGTAATGTACCTATGTAACTTATTTACTTTTGAATGTTATTCTGTATCTTTAAACCTTTTATTAAATAAGGTTTTAAAAATTCAGAGTTGAATGCTGCGTTCCTTTGGGGGGATTTTCACCGTCTGGGATTGAGGTAATTAGGAGTTATTTTGCATGCAGGGGATTACACTGGACATTTTTCAACCATAAGGATTGTTTTACCAGCCCATTGTCAATGACGCCAGGACAAGAGAAGCATCACAATGGTGTTGACCTTGCTACAAAAGGCGACTGGGTAGAAATATTTATCTTATACCAAATTTTAGACAAGAAAATAAACTCAGTGTCTCACACAAAAACATAAATGGCACACTTCCAACATTGTGGTCTCCTTGGGATAATACAAAGAGGGTGGAGAGTGTGGCTGGGGTGCTGATGATTTTATTATTCAGCATAGACTAGTTGAATGACAAGCCTGCATGATGGGTGCCACCTTGCACAATATCATCTTAAGTCCACTTCAGAATTAGGTGGTTATTTTTTAAACACGGTGCTTAACAGTATTTATTCATAGTTTAAAAAAAAAAAAATCTGGAAAATGTGAAAAAGGAAATCCGCCATCAAAGAAACCAGTGTGCGGAGCCCCTCGCTGGCCCCATGGTAACGGATGGACCCGGCCCGCCCCAGGAGCGCGCGGCTCTCGGGTCGCCTGGGACACGGTTGCCATGGCCACACTGGCGCTGGCTCGGCCGCGGGGGCGGGGCGCGCCGAAAGCCGCTAGCGAGTAGGGCCGCGCCCGCCACTGCGGCAGTAACGCCTCGGCTCGCGGCGGGGAGGTCCTTGTGGCAGCCGCGCTGCACCAGAGCCCGCTGCAGCCGGCGCGCACGGCCGTCCCTGCCCTCCCTCGTCTCCGCCGCCTCCAGCCTCACCTCTCCGTCCTTCCAGCGCCGTCGCCGCCTCTGTCCTCGGTCCCCGGTCGTCCTCGCCGCCCACAGGGGCGCCCGCGGAGAAGCCGTGCCTGGCTAGCCCGGCCGCCGCCTCTGCGACCTCGGGACAGACTCTTCCTCCGTGGACCGCAGAGTCCTCGTCCGTCAGACCCTCGCCCTGAAGGCCGAGCTCCGGCCGCCAGCGCCTGATCGACGCCCGGGGCTGCCGCGTGCGCCCGGCGACCGGCAGCGAGCAGAGGCGGCCACGCCCCGCGACCACACCCCGGCGGCCTCTCCGGCCCCGAGGCTCTTGCCTTCTCGACCCGCCCTCGCTCCTCGCTCCTCGCCTTCCGCGCCGCGCCGCCCTGTCTGCCGGCCGCGGAGCCGACCCGAGACGCAAGATGGCGCCGGCCGCGTGACTGCCGTGACTGAGCTCGAGGCCTCGCTTTGAGAACGCCCTGACGGACTTCGGGGAGCAGTGCTTTGGAAGGCAGGGGAAGGACGAGAGCAGGACCTGGGGGTCATTTGTTCATTGTGCACGCTTGCCTCCGGGGGCTTCTGTGGGGGGGAACCGGGCATTGTTCTAAGCCCTAGGCCTGAGCCACAATCGAATCCGTACTTGTAGAATTGGCGCCACTTGATAGTTGGGAAAATGGCGATGACACTGTTGGAGGACTGGTGCAGGGGGATGGATGTGAACTCCCAGAGAGCCCTGCTGGTCTGGGGGATCCCGGTAAATTGTGACGAGGCTGAAATCGAAGAGACCCTCCAGGCGGCGATGCCCCAGGTACCCTATCGAGTGCTTGGGAGAATGTTCTGGAGGGAGGAGAATGCGAAAGCAGCCCTGTTAGAGCTCACCGGCGCTGTCGATTACGCCGCGATCCCCCGGGAGATGCCGGGTAAGGGCGGGGTCTGGAAGGTGGTTTTTAAGCCCCCAACTTCCGATGCTGAGTTTTTAGAAAGGCTGCATCTCTTTCTAGCGAGAGAGGGGTGGACCGTGCAAGATGTTGCCCGGGTCCTTGGGTTTCAGAACCCCGCTCCCGTCCCAGGCCCAGAAATGCCAGCAGAGATGCTAAATTATATTTTGGATAATGTTATTCAGCCTCTTGTTGAGTCCATATGGTACAAGAAGCTGACGCTATTCTCGGGGAGGGACATCCCGGGGCCTGGGGAGGAGACTTTTGACCCCTGGCTAGAGCACACTAACGAGGTCATGGAGGAGTGGCAGGTGTCCGATGTAGAAAAGCGGCGGCGGCTGATTGAGAGTCTTCGAGGCCCCGCCTCTGATGTCGTTCGCATCCTCAAGACCAACAACCCAGCGATAACCACTGCCGAATGCCTGAAGGCTCTTGAGCAGGTGTTTGGGAGCGTGGAGAGCTCTAGGGATGCGCAGGTCAGATTTCTGAACACTTACCAGAACCCGGGAGAAAAGCTATCTGCGTATGTCATTCGTCTGGAGCCCCTGCTGCAGAAGGTGGTGGAGAAAGGGGCCATAGATAAGGATAACGTGAACCAGGCCCGCCTGGAGCAGGTCATTGCCGGGGCCAGCCACAGCGGGGCCATCCGACGGCAGCTGTGGCTGACCGGGGCTGCCGAAGGGCCGGCGCCTAACCTCTTCCAGCTGCTAGTGCAGATCCGCGAGGAGGAGGCCAAGGAGGAGGAGGAGGAGGCCGAGGCCGCCCTCCTGCAGCTAGGCCTGGAGGGGCACTTCTGAGGCCCTGGGAAAGGGGGTTTAGTGCAGCCCCAGATCACAGCTGCTCCGTTGCTAGTGTCTTATAGGTGTGTCTCTGATTAGTCAAGCCTTAGACGTGTTTTGTTGTGGGGTTTTTTTGGGGGGGCGGGGGATTCAGGACTGCATATTCGTGTAACATTCGTAAAATTGTGCAAGCGAGCACCGTGAGCTGCTACAACAATAAAAGTGCATCATGCTGGCCGAAATGCCGGGTAAAAGCTTGGACACGTGCTCAGTGCGAGCTGTCATCGTGGCATCATTCAGTTGTGAAAAACAAGTGAACCTACCCACTTCCCAACGAGGTAATTAAATGAGAACTTGCATGTTCAGACATTTGTACGTCCTGGCTCACAGGAGGAGCTCAGTGAAAATGTGAACTGTTATTGTTACTAATATCGTGAATGGTTTTTGTGCTTACAGTAAATTGTTCCTGGTTTCTATTAATGGAAAGAAATATGAATTTATTAGATATGTTATTTAATTTTAAAGTGCAGAGTTCTCATCTTTAAACATCTTGATCAGTTTAATTGAAAAGTATTCTGAGACTACAAAATGGGGTGTTAGAAAAATACCGCAACTGTAGAGGTGTGTAAATCAAGAATTTTTCACTGTACAAGATACAGATATAAATTGCATGAGAGGTTGATATGAACCTGCCAGAGTAATCCATTCCCCCATTTCACATCTTTGTGGATGAATAGTAGGTTTCCTTGTTCATGCTGATTCTAAGTGTTTCTAAATTTGAAATTATCAAATAGATATATGCTAATAAAAATATTTTAAAAATTCTATTGTCTTCGAGTTTTTTCCTGTCACATATAGAATTACTCAGTATAATTAAGCTCTATATCCTTATGAGAATTTTTTCTTTATTTAAGGAATCAAAACTTGATGTTTATTTTTAAGCTTTATATCACTCTGAGTTTAGATTGTAATTTCTTTTGATGTATTCAATTTTTATATTTTCTTCAAGGCAAATATTAGAAGGTTAAACAGACAAAAAAGTAAAATTAACTTTCAAAAAATTTTAGGTAATTCTGAAATGGGCTTTAGAGAGGTTGTATCTGGCAATGCTTTTTTTCCCTTTTTAAATCCCTTTTCAGCTAAAAATTTTTGTTTCACTGAAGAAATAACTCATCACACATTCATGTGTAAAATAATGTTTTATATCAAAAGCTTAAAGGAAATATGGGTTAGAACATGTTTATTTGGCTGCAGAGATTGAAGGTATTCATCTTTTGAGATCTTTAATAAGTTCTGAAATTATGTGTAGCTAATGGTTCAGTGGCATTTTCCCCTAATTATCAAGGTTTTTAAAGCATAGCAGATTCATAGAGCAGTCAGTTACAAAATTTCTAGATAAATGCTAATGGTATGTGTCCTTACAGGTTTTTCTCACTTCCCATGTTTTAACCACCCTCCTGCATTCTTCCCCCACCCCCCATAAACGCCTGTATGTTCCTGCTCCCCATACCTTCCCCCCATTCCCTCCATATGCGTTCCTCTCACCTCAACATTCCCATCTTAAATACTTCTTCCTCCCACTCCCTCCTATGCTGCACTACACATACACTATGCCAGTCTTCTCTCCCCCACCATATACTCCCACCACACACACACACACCAACCAGTCACCATACATATACACACACACACATAGTACATTTTTAAAAACAAATACAGGTTCTTCATTTTTTTACCCAATATGTTACAGGCATCCTTCTACAGAGGGATAGACCTTTTACAGCTGTACAGTTGATTGCATCATAGGAAGGAGGATCATCACCTAGGAGTCCGACTTTCATTTAATATACTATATCTATAAAATATAAAACAATGTCAGGGTCCTAGATGTCCATCTTCTGTTACAGAAAACAATGAACTAAAAATAACGAGCTATTTATGATTTGAAGTAAGGCTTTTTCTTTATAGGCTTGGAAATTAAAATCTTTCTGCTTTTTAAGGGAGGACAGCAGCAAGAAACATCCTTACAACCAAAGAACTATGGATTAATAAGTGGAATCTTCACTACAATTCTTTCCTATGATCACAATTACATTTTAGCCAATACCACAGAATATGTGCTTGCAAAATGTGTAGTGTTACTGATGGTGAAGGATTCTTCCTGTTTCTTATGTATCAAAAATAGGCTGGCCAAAGTCAAGTTATTCCAGGAGACTGCATTTCAAGGGCCTATCTAACCTTTACCTTGTGTACTTCTAGAAGGAAGAAGAGGAGGAATAGTCAAGTGTAGCAAAAACTTGCTGTCCCTGTAAAGGCTCTTTCCAGGAGCCTAAAAATTTGAATGGTGCCCAGAGAGCTTTTGGAGAAGGCTGACAAGCCTGGGAGAGGAGATCATTAGTAGTGAACTGCTGGGAAAAAAAAAACAGCATAAAGAAATGAATCCTTTTCTCTCCCTCACACACACACATAAAAACTGCATGGAATAAACATGTTACCCAAAGGTTTAATTTCTTCAGAATTTAATATCTTTGGAAATTCACATAGTTGCTCTATATCAGCTAAAACTAATCATGTAACCAAGAATGATACAATTTTTTATATAAAATAACACAATTTATTACTATTTTAAAATAAGTCACATAAAATAACATTCAGAAACCAACATTTCTAAATAATTTAACACAATAAGTTTAGTCATCAGGTCATGCTACAAAATGCCTGTGTATAAAAGATTATTACCAAAGTATTAACAGATGTTAAAATGTTCTTCAGATTGGAGTTGGTTCTAAAGCCAGAGATTGTGGAATGACACTCATGATCAAGACTGCAACCTGGGAGAAGTGACTGGCTCTGTGTATTCTCTTCAGCTTCCAACTCAGCAGTCTTTTGGTGGGATTGATCCTCCAGGCAATAGCACCTCAGAGGCAGGCACCCTGTTAATGAAAGAAGCAAAGAGCTTCCCACTCACATAACATTAGTCACAATTTAGCCAATATCTAAATTAATTTTTAAAATCTTGATGTGGAAAAGATATCTCACAAAGCTTCTGAGTAGGGGTATTGAACTTGACACATCCCCCAGAAGGATGACCATGGATGTAGCAGACAGGGAAGATGGTGCCAAGTAGAGAAATCGGGGAAATCCCGATTCCGGCTATCCTGACAGCTACTGTTCACGTGGGCTTAGAACAAGCGTGTGAGGTTTGATTCTCTAACATGGGCAGGCTAGGTACTCACCCATCTGCCCTTTGGCAGTACTTTCCACCAACATCCAGTTCATAATTTTAAAGTGTGCATTTGCTGCAAAATAGTTTACTCTCCCCAACCCCCTTGTTAAATTTGCTAGATTATAATTTGGTTGACTGGTTCCCCTTTAACCTGCCCAATATGGGAAATTAACTAGAATCCAGTTATGACTTCTCCAAATAAGTATCAAGTAAAAAGTTTTACTCAATTTACCTTAGGTCAGAAAAAGGTAAGACTCAGTCTATTTCCTTTCAGTTTTCTTCCTTTTTGCAGTCACTGGTTTATAAAAAGGCAGGAATAGATATAGGGTTTCTAAAAGTACAGTGATTTTAAACAATCTTAATTTTCTTATTGCACCTATTTTATGGTTTAACAAAATGAATACAATGAGACATGCTAGATAGAGTGAGGATAAAGGAATATGGTCAAGTTAACTGTCAGAAGCACCAACCCTCCTACACTGAATCTTGTCTTATACTTCATTATTTACAGACTTATTATGCAGCCCAAATAAAGAAAATGTGAGTCAAAGGCATAAATTTCTGGTAAAAGGTAACTTGCAGTTCAGCAGTTTTCTATCTTTACTAATACTTATAATGTGTAAAGGGCTTAGTGAACTGACAGGCTGACTGCAGTTAGAAAGACTAATGCTCTACTAATGATCAAAGTTTTGACACTTATCCCAGTTTTTTTAAGTGAATGATTAAATCCAACTTTTCCATTTAGTCCAAAGAAATAGAGGTGAAAGATTCTGGGTCCCAGAGATAAATATTTTCAACTAGTTACACATCACCAATTCTGAGAATGAATTAACAGTGAGGAATTCATTTCTTATTCTTCTTCTGCTTTAGACACTGGTAAAAGGTAGAAGAAGCACCTATTCATGTAATTTCTGCACACAAGAACCACAGTTAAGTGTCTTACATCATCTCTATTTGTGGAATGGATTCAGTACCCATACCAAGGAATTGACCAGTTATAGCCAGACATTCTTCTGATCATACCCAAAATCAATGCCTATACCAGCTAACTTTCATATTTGATTACCAAACTTTATGCATTATTTTTATGTATTTAATGATGCTACAGTTTGTAGAATTCAAAGCATTATTGGACTGAATCACAAAGAAGGATGATCCTGGGAAGCAGATGTGGCTCAAGTGATTGGGCTCCCATCTACCATATGGGAGGTCCCAGGTTCAATTCCTGGGGCCTCCTGGTGAAGGCAAGCAGGCCCGCTTGGAGAGCTAGCCCACGTGGAGAACTGGCCTGCACGGAGAGCTGGCCCGCGTGGAGAGCTGGCGCCACAAGATGACGCAACAAAAAAGAAACACAGAGGAAAAAGACAATGAGAGACACTACAAACCAGGGAGCTGAGGTGGCTCAAGCGATTGAGTGCCTCTCTCCCACATCCGAAGGTCCCAGGATCGATTCCTGGTGCCTCCTAAAGAGAAGACAAGAAGACAAGCAGACACAGAAGAACGCACAGCAAATGGACAAAGCAGGTGCAAGCAGCAAGTGGGGGGGAGAGGGAATAAATAAAAGAGGGATGATCCTTTTTCTAAAGTATGCTCAGAATGTTTAGAGACAAAGCAAAATCTATGATAAAATTGGATTCTGATGCTATTAAGGGAGAGGTAGGTTAATGATCACTGTCCTAAGATAAGCAAGAATGCTGAGAAATGAAAAGTTAAGACCCTGCTGAAAAAAAGTTAAACCTTCCAACCCTGAGTTTCTAAAGTTCTGTAAAAATTATGAAAATGAGCATTACAAAAAAAGGAAACACCAGTGTCATTTCCTTTCATCCACCATTATTAAGTACATCCCCTTCTCTCATCCGCTACAACTCAAGTGGCATATGGCTACAGAGAGACCATGAATGGATCCTCAACAACAGCAATGCTGGTATAAAGCAATGGTTTCTCAACCAGGGGCAGATTCCTCCCACTCACAGGGGACAGAGGCAATGTCTGAAGACATTTTTGGTTGTCACAACTGGGGAGTGGGTAGAAGCGAGGCCCCCACAACAAAGAATTATCAGGCCCAAAATGTCAACCGTGCCAAGGTTGAGAAACACTTATTTAAAGGAAAAACTCCTATCAACAGAGAACACAAAAACCTTTCAAGACCTGGCCAGGTAATATAGTCATAGGCCTAGAGTTAGGGAATATAGAAAAGTTGAATTCCTTAGTAGACTAAGATAAAATTTCCTGTGAAAAACTAAAATACTGGGCTGATTCCAGAGCTCTGCCATCATTTTTAAGGACAGAAGTAAGAAATTTAAATGATCCACACTAAAATAGCATAATGCTATTAGAGAGAATCCTCTGCAAGTAGTTCAAATTTCTAATCCAAGAGATATAAACCAAAGGCATTTAATACAGCAGTAAAGGATGATTTGAGGAATGATTTTAGAGAGTATCCTGAAGTTCTCCATACACCCTACCTTCCATTTTCTAATGGCATGGATTCTGGCTTTAATTCCATGAAAAGGATATATAAAGGCATTCAAATATTTGTTGTATGGAAAAGAATATGAATTTTGTGTGAAACAGACACAGAAAAACACCTTAAATTTCTCTGAGGAATATCAGTGATTAAAAAACATTAATAAAAAGGAGAAAATCAGTTTCTATTTTACAGAATTCAGAAAACTAAAATGCTGAAACTGTAAGCCATTTTACATATAAGTTCATTATGAAGTCATTCATTCCCTATTATATTCACTTCCAGGGTAACTTACAGAAAATGTGGCCATGCATTAGCAATATGGCCTCAAGCTTGCCTACTGGATGATGTGCAAACTACAAGTAAAGGAGATCATCTTCCCTCTCAGCTTACGGTGGGCCTCAAACATCACCAAGGGGAATGAAGTCTCATTTTCTTATGATTCACAAAAGAAATCCCCAAAGGCTTTGAATGTATAAGCCAGTCAGAGTAGAGTGAAGGTATACTTTGGATCAGATTGTAAGGAAGAGCTAAAAGGAGATAAAAAGATGTTGGACTAATTTTTCCTCTAATTGTTTATATTTAGAGTTGATTGTCAAAGCAGTGGTCCCTTCTCATTAGAGGGACTCTTAGAGAAATCAAATGATATTTAAGTGATAGCTGAAAACTACTGAAACCCAGGACTACTTATGCAACCACTTTTAAAAAAATGACCGTCCCCTCTTTAACTATGATTTTACTCATGTAAAATCACACAAGTAGATGGGGAAACAAAAATCACTAGTTTTTTTTTGAGGGATTTTAGGCACAATTTGGCAGATGGCCCCCGACTTTTCTGCAATCTATTAGTGATTGAGTCATGGCCTGTTATGGTCTTCATCTGGTTACTGACTACAATGTCTTGCATTTTCCAAAAAGAGAAATACCATAAACTTTTTAAACTTACACAATAAATCCTAAGCTCTGCATCTAACTATCACTTTGGCAATTTTGAGGTTAAATCACCTACAGTGCTTGACAAGGAGGCAATCCTTAAAAATATTGCCAATTTGCCTAGGATTCCATAATGAAACATCTCTCTTCCGTCCACAACACTTACGTGATACATTTTAAGAGCTGTTTAACTTAGAACTTCTCAAAAAATATATTTTGAAATACTAAGTTTCATTTATTGAAAGGTACCAAATCCAGTCTTTCAGTTCTATACCCTTATAACTGTAACAATCATTTCCCCAACAATGAGGTTCACCAGGCCAAAGTCATTAGGGAAAATTTTGACATATATCACTGGCCAGCATTTAGGCCAGGAATTCAAATATAGCTACTGCTTTAAACTAGAGTTTCTAAGCCAGGTCCACATGAATAACATGGCCACATTACTAGAAAAGGAATGACCACGACAGTCACTTTAACCCACATCTGTACCACAGAATGGCTGTGCAGTGGCTCAAGTGACCATGCTTGTAAACAACTGTAAATCTCAGTTGATAATGCACACATTTTTGAAGAGGAAAAAAAAAAACAAATAAGTAAATATAAATGGGATAGAAGGCCTCCACGATACTAATTTTTTCTCTTTCACCATAGCTTTTCCAGTTGGATTTTGGGATCTTGGGCCTAGGCTGCTGCTGTATTTATATGAGGAGCTCCTCCCATCATCCTGCTACCTTCTGAACCAAAGGCATGATACATTTGTGCTTCTGAATCGTTGGAGGAGATGGACCTCCAGGAAATATGGTCTACAGATTCAAAAATTAAGTTCACCTTTTAAAATGCTGAGCCTAAAAACAAATCTAAACAAATTTAGTAAAGAATCACATTTGTTCCTTTGTTTTTAAAAACAATTAGTCTATAAAGGCTTCAGTAGATGGGGTCACATAGTACATAACAGACAGAAGTTGAAAATTTGTAGTTTGTAAAAACAGGACTAGAATATATAAAGATGGTGTTACCATTTTTGGAGAGAAACAATGTTTGAGTAAATTAAGAAAGAAAAAGATGGGAATGAGATTTATCTTCTTGAGAACCTTTTGCCCCATACAGAATCTTTAAAATAGACAATTATACAAAACTTAACTATTGTTCTTATAACATTTAAATAAGTTAACACAAAGTGGAAAATGTGGAGTTAGTTTTCTTCTTCTTCATCCTCTTTAATTACTGGGGTACCTAAAATGAAAAAGAAAATTATTTCTAGTCAGTTCCAACAGATTGTTAAAATTCTAAATGAAAATATTTTCTTGTTGACCTGAGGAACTCTGAGATGCTGTGAAGTGTGCCAGAATAAAAGGAATTTAATAAAATAATCTCTTTAATTTCAAATTCTCCAAAGTTTCTCTCAGGAGAATTCTCAAATGGATTAGTACAAATACTTACAAATATTCACCTCCCCAAATACAGGGCTGCAAATAAAAATGTCTACAGGTTCCAGGCAGAAAAATGAGGTAAGCCCTGTACACATTAAAAACTTTGCATGTCAATGACAAAGAAATATTCTTCATTTTTTACAGCAAAATAAACAATCTTAGTATTGCCAGAAATCTGAACTTTTATATAAACTTCCCAATTATTAAACAATGGGGACAAGTTTCCTTAAACAGAACCACTGTAGAGAAAACAAAACACATCCGCAGGCCCTTATTAGGCCAAGAGCCACCAGTTTTCTGACCTCTAGCATTTGTAGTCTATCCACAATTTGATCCCAGCCAACCATCCAATCTTAACTCTTCAGCCAATCACCATTACTCCAGCAAAACTGATCAATCTGCTGTCTCCCAAACTCATCTTGCACACTCTTGCCTCTGGACTCTTGGTTAGCAAAGTTCCTCCATTTTGGAATGCCCTCTCCATTTCTCTTCCCATCCAAGTCCTACCCTTATTCAAAAACCAATTCAATTCCTCTTTTTTTTCCCAATGCCTTCCTAGATATAAATTTATGTTCCTTATGACAGTAAGCATAGTTTTACCTCTCAATATCCCCCACTCCCCCACAGCATCTGTAATCCTTAACCAAGGGATACGTTTTTGTGGGGTAGAGTGAACTTTTTATTGAAATATAACATACATAAAAAGTGAATAAATTATAAATACCAAGTGCACAAATTGTAAGTATACAGATTGATAAACGCTGGCAAAGTGAACATATCTGGTAATCAGCATCCAAATTAAGAAAGATAATATTATCAGAACCTGAAAAACTTCCTCAGGCCCCTTTCCAGGCACTAACCCCTCTCAAAAGGTATACTTTTTCCTAAAGTCTAATACCATAGACTATTTTGCCGGGTTTTAAAGTTGATATGAATGGAGTACATATGAATGGTATGTACTCTTTTGTGTCTGGCTTGTTTTTGCTCAACATTATGTGTGATTCATTCATGTTGTGTGAAATTTAGCTCATTCTCATTGCTGTTTAATTATATGAAAATGTCATAATTTCTTTCATTGTTGCTAGACATTTGGGTTGTTTCCAATTTTTGGCTATTACAATAGTTCTGCTATGAACATTCTTGTACATGTCTTTTGGTAAACATACATACCCTTTTCTGTTGGGTCTATAGCTAGGAGAGGAATTGCTGGGTCATAGGGGATGTGTATGTAGAACTTTTGGTTATACCATGTTATATTACCACCAGCAGGGTATAAAAGTTCTAGTTGCTCCACATCCTAACATGTGGTTTTGTCTGTCTTTTTCATATTAGCTTTTTAAGATCCCTCAGTTTTGTTTATAAGCAACCAAAGAGAAGCAAAAATAGGCAAGTTAGTAACTGTGACCATCTCTGTTTTGGTTTATCCCAAGTTGGTTTAGGATAGATCAAGGTGGTTCTTCCTCGGGCTGCTCAGATTGGCATAAAGTCAATTCTTGGTCCAAAGGGCCCTAATGTGACTTCATCTATTCAGGGTCTACAACAGACGTTCTGTTCCATTCTTAAGGGGCACACTGCCTATGTGCAATCCTGAAGGCAGTAAAATCAAATGATTTCAAATGGTTTCGAGAGTTCAGCCAAAGATGAACACAAAAAGGCTGAAGTCTAAGACTTCTATGTCTCCACCTTCTCTTTTTCTCTATTTTTTAATTGTAAAAATACTCATTTATTCAAATACTGTATGAATCATTTAAAGAGTAACTAAACCAGTGATTGTGTACCCACCACCCCATTTAGGAACTAACACATTACCAGGTTCTTAGAAGCCTGTTTGCCTCTTCCTGATTATCTCTGATTTCCTCTCCACAAGAAGAAATTTACTGTCTCTGTCATTTTACCCCTAGGTATATGTCCAGACAAAGAAAGAGAACATATCGCATGATTCAATTTATATAAAACTTGGGAAAATGTAAACTAATCTGTAGTATCAGAAAGTGATTACCTGTGGAGTGATGATGGGGAGGAGTAGGAGGGACAGTTTACAAAGGGGCAAAAGGAAACTTTTGGGGGTGAAGCATATGTTCATTATCTTCATTGTGGTGATGGTTTCATAGATGTATAAATATGGCAAAACCTATCAAATTGTATAATTTAAATACAATTTGAATTAATTTATTATAATTGACAATAAATTATATTGTGTAATAATATAATTATATTACATAATATATATAATTTAATTAAAATTATAATGGTAAAAAGTCTTCTGGTATAGTGCTATTCTTTTATCTGTAAGGTTTGTTATATTAAAGTTGATGTTTCTTAAACTATTTTACAATCAAATAAAAAACAAATGATTAATTCAACAACAACAAAAATTCTTTTGGTGTAGGAAGTTTCTTAGGAGCCTCTTAAGGCAATAATTCTCAATTGGAGGAAAGATGACCACATCTCTCCCTAGGAAGGCATATCAGAATCACCCATAGAACTTTTCAAAATTATATACCCTTCCTTCACTCTCTCCTCAGAGATCCTGCACGGTGATCTTAAAGGTGCAGCCCCTTTAAGAACTACTGCCGTAGTAAGCTTCGGTGGGAAAAAAAGGGTTGAGTATTGAGCTTTAGATAGAGGTGATATTTCTTGTACACCTGAGTTTGTGGATTGATACTAAAATCTGCTAAATCACAGATCACATGATCTTATATGTAGAAAATTCTAATGAATCCACACAAAAAAACTAATAAAAGAATTCAGCAAAGCTGCAGTATACAAAATAAGTTGTGTTTCTATACACTAGCAGTGAACAATCTGAAAACGAAATTAAGGAAAAATTGCATTTACAGTAGTATAAAAAAGAATAAAATTACTTAGGAATAAATTTAACCAAGGAGGTGTAAGATTTGTATACTAAAAACTATAAAACTTTGTTGAAAGAAATTAAGAAGTTCTAAACAAATGGAAAGACATCCCATGTTCAAGAATCGGAAGACTTAACAATAAGATGACAATACTACCCAAAGCAATATACAGATGCAGTGCAATCCCTTTCAAAAGCGTTTTTTTGCAGAAATGGAAAAATCCATCCTAAAATTCATCTGGAATTTCAAGGGACCTCAAGTAGGCAAATGAATTGAAAACAGGAACTCAAACAGAATATCTATGTGCCAATGTTTGTAACAGCATTATTCACAATAGCCAAAAGATAGAAACAAAGCAAGTGTGTATTAACGAATGGGTTTAAAAAAAAAAAGTAATATATACATACAATGGAATATTAGTCAGCCATAAAAAGGAAAGAAGTTGTGATACATGCTACAACATGGGTGAATCTTGGAAACATTATGCTAAGTGAAATAAGCCAGACACATAAGGACAAATATTGTATGATTCTATTTATATGAAATATCTAGAATAGTTAAATTTATAGAGACAGAAAGTAGATTAGACATTCTCAGGAGCTGGAGGAAGCAGATGTAATGGGGAAATTTTGCTTACTGGGTATAAAATTTCTGTTTCGGATGATGAAAAAGTATGGAAATAGTGGTGATAGCTGCACAACATTGTGAATGT
>JAQZBX010031085.1:0-26513 GCA_029593785.1 Cabassous unicinctus
ACTGCACTTTGGCCACACTGACCGCTTTGCTGTTTCTTGAACCCACAGGTATACTCTTGCCTCGAGATCTATGCAGGTCTTGTTTTCTCTGCCTGAAATGCTGTTCCGTCAGGTTTCCGCATGGCTTGCTCCTTCACTTCCTTTAAGTCATTTGCTCAAATGCCATATTTCCAGTGCGGCCTTTCCTGATTGTTGTACTTAATATTACATCTCCTCCCCCTAACATACCTAACTTCCTTTCTCTGCCTTATTTTTCTCCATAACTCTTGATACCTTCTAAAATATAATTTTACCTATTATTTTATTTAATATCTGTCTCCATCCACTAGAATATAAGCTCCAAAGAGGCAGGAGTTTTTGTTAATTTTTTTGCTCACGTCTGTATTTCTAATGCCAACAGCAGTGCGAGCCCACAGCAGGCACTCAGGGAAACTTCTGGATGGATGCTGGCTGAATTAATGAAGTCACCCTGAAGACTATTACATGCATTTGAGCATGAGTAGAAGGAATATGCTTTACAAACCCATATTGTGCAATGGATAGTAAGGAACTACTGCCTTATTATGCTTAAAACTACTTCAGTCCTATGGGAAAGCTTGGTTTGCCTTCAAGGAGATTCTGTATGAAAGTTTGTGTCACTCAACCTGAGTTCTCCACTTGGCTATTCTGGACCAAGTGGCCAAGAGATCAAACATGTTCCTCCCTTAAATATCTTTATCTCTGGTTGCTCCCTTTTCCCTGCCGGCAGCGTGGAGGCCGCATGATGCCTGGAGTTACTGTAAAAGACACCAACCAGAAGAGCTCGTCAGAACTCTGGCAGCCTTCCTCAAAAAGTCCAGGAAGCTGAAAGCTCCCAAATCGGTAGACACTGTCAAGCTGGCCAAGCATAAAGAGCTTGCTCCCTAGGATGAGAACCGTTTCGACATAAGACCTGCTTCTGCAAGGTGACGCCTGTACCCCTGGGGTGGCACTAGGGTTGGCTTCAGGATCTACGGGGGATGTCAGAGAAACGGCGTCATGCTGAGACACTTCAGCCGAGGCTCCAAGCCTGAAAATGGTGGAAAAGGATCAAGATGGTGGCTGCAAACTGACACCTCAGGGACAGAGATCTGGACAGACTCACCAGACAGGTGGCAGTTGCTGCCAACAAGAAACTTTAGAATAAATGATGCTGGGTTAATAAATTGCCTCATTCGTTAAAAAAAGCCTTTATTTCTCCTGTACACTGGCAACCCCAGAAAGGGGAAGCAATCTCTCAAGCTTTCTCAGAGTTTAAAGAGCATGATGCAAACTCGTGCCCAAGATATTACGTAACATATGCAGGTAATCAGTCAACCTCCACTTCCTTACACTACACTTTTACCATCTCTTCCTCTTTCCTTCACGTTTCCTTCTTTCCTCTTTGCTTTTTTTCCAGCCACCTCGATAGTAAAGGATTAAACAATATACTTACTCTCAGGTTAACGATGAAAGCTGAGAAGTTAGGAAGCCAAGGAGTGAGGAAGGGGAGAAGAATGCTTTGGGTTCTAGGGGCATTGTTTATGATGAACAGTTATTTGAGTGTCATTTCATTTGGCCAACTGTTAGGCCAGATAGTCATGGTTAAAGAGATTTAATTCCCAACTTTAGAAAGATGATTGTGTCTTCCCCAATCACTGCAATACTCAGCCTGCAGGGACTCTGAGAACCCCATTGCAGCAGTCATTGAATTATCCCCATCCTGATAAATTCTGCCATCTCTGTCCCAGATTCAATTTGGATGTTGCAGATACAGAAAAGATGATGTATGTGGTGAAGAATTTAATTTCATTAACTGAAGCCTTCATATTCCACACTTCCAATAAATATCGACATAGGATGTGATAAAAATGCTGCTTGTAGCTGGTGGCAGTTTTCCAGCCTCATATTGCCAGTGTCTTATAGAGAATCCACAAAAGGAAGCAGTAATGGGTTTAGCTCAAGAGGCTTTGAGTTTGAGTCTGGGCTCCATCAGTTACTGGCTAGGTGACTTTATGTGACAAAGTCTTAGTTTTTTCATCTATAAATTGGGAGATGATATCAGTTTCTCAGAAGATCCAGTGAAAGAAAGTGAAAACAGTGCCTGGCACATTGCCTCTGCTATATGGTAGTGTTTAAGAAATGTGATTTCCCTTTACTCTCTCCCCTTTATCTAAAGACCTCAAGACTATCCAATGATCTGGTTCACATTAAATTCAACTCAGTTTCCTCCTGCATGAGATCCAACAGACCTGGTGGGACAGCTTCTGAGTATGTGCTTGAATGTGTCCCACAAAGGAACTCATTTAGGGCTCGTTATTATGTGCCTGATGAGCCATCCAGCATCAGGGCTAAAGTTTTGAGATGTTCGTCCAGAAGTGAGGGTGGACCATCCTGAGCCAACTCTTAGATCTGCTGTGGCTTTTCATATCAGTCAGGATGGGCTAAGCAATGTGCATTAACAACCAGCCCCCAAGTCTCAGTGGCTTACAACATCAAGAGCTTATTTCTCACTCAGGCTTCGTGGGCTTGTTTGTAGCTCTACTTCATTTTGTCTTTGCTCCAGGATCCAGGCTGACACAACAGCTTCTATCTGGAACATTGTTTGTCTCATGGAAGGGGAAAGGAGACATGGCAGATGACACATTGTCTCTTAAAGTTTCTTCCAGGAAATGGAAGAAGATAATAAATGCTGTAAGAGGTTCAGGGAGGCTGACTGCAGGGACTGCAGTCACCTCTTTTACCTGCAGGTGCATTTGGCCAGTGGGGCGCTCAGGTAGGTTACTGGAAGCAGAGGAGGGAGAGGCCGTCCGTGCTCACGGCACTCCTTTGCTGAAGACCCAGCCCCTGCTGGGAAGCTGTCTCCACGCAGCTACGCCCTCTGGACTCTGGTAACTTCTCCCCCTCTCCTTTGCCTCTTCGCTTCTAACTACTCCCTGCTTTTGCCAGCCCTGGGCTTTTACCTTTCCCTGCTCGGTTTCCTTAAACCCAGTGACACATCTGTATACATTTCCATGATTAAACTCTCCAAGTATCCAGTTTACATGTTGCTTTCCTGCCAGGACCTGGCTGATACGTACGCTCATTATTCATTCAGGGTACTATCAGGACAGTTTTGAAATGTGCCGTCTCTGGGCATTCTCCATCTGTCTCAGGGTCTTGGCTTCTTATAGTGTACTCGATCATCTTTTCATTGTAGCCTTATCAGCCCTGTAGACTACACCACTGCAGCCTCAACAACGTGGTATTTTAAATTATGGAGCTACAAGGACACCACTTTCAGAGAAAATGCTACTCACCTAGCTATAATTACTTGACCCTGTCAGTTACTCACAGCTGACTTTTAGTGGTCAGGCAGGGTTTGCAGTATGAGTGGGTTGGCTGAGTCTAAAGGATCAGTGACCAAGTGGGCAGAAAAAAAACCACACGTTTTGATATTTTAAGTGTTGAGACAGTGCTAAAGCTTGTGTTTCAAGGAGTGAGACAGCCCAAGTCAGGGATGGAGCCTCAAGTTTCAAGCCTCCCAGGGCTTCCTGTTTTAACTGCAAAAGGTACCGTTTAAATGAGCAAGATTTCCTGGATGGGGGCATGGGTGGGTGGTCCAGGAGGGATGGCGGAGTGGTGCCTGGCAAGCTGTCAGACTGACTCAGCCTCCCTCCCACGGAGCCCGTGGGCCCAAGCCCGAGTCCTGGGCGAGGTGGCACTGCTCCCTTTCACACTTGTCCCTGTCGCCAGAACTCGTTATCTGCTCTGGGTGAGTCATAGTGTCACACTCAGCGGCCCCCACACTAGCTAGGGAGCTGGAGGAGGCTGTGTGAGCCTTCCTGGTGGGAGGTCTAAAGGGTAGAGAGGGCCCCAGGCTAAGCCTCTTGGGGCCCCAGGGGACCTTTGGCTTTCTCTTTCCTCCTCTTTAGAGAGGCTTGTGGAACAAGGGGAGGGAGAGGAAGGAGGCAAGAGAGTGAGAGGAAGAGGGGCAGCCTGTATCTGGGCTTCTGCCTCTAGGCCACCAGTGTTATGGCATCAGGGTGGAGAGGGAGCTGAGCGGTGAGCGGCCCCTGCTTTACAGAGAGGAAACTAGGCCCCGGTTAGACCCTCTTTCTACTGTATCTATTAGACTGACAGCCTTGCTCTCTGCTCCCTGCCTGTTAGGGTCCCCCTGGCTAGCCGCTCCCTCCTTCCTGTCCCTTCCATCTTCAGCCCGCCCTGTCCTGGCCATCCTCTCTGGCACGGCCCGGGTCAGGCCCCAGCCTCCCCCACCCGGGTCGCGGCCCCTGCCTCCTGACTGGACTCCTTACCTGTTGCCCCCCCTCATCCTTTCATTGCACTGCGCCAAAGTGCTCTGCCCAAGATGCTGATGATCCCAGATGCCGTCCATCTGCTCTCAGCTCCCACACCTGCCCAAAGGAGCATCGGTTCTCACATCTGCACCCCTGGACTGGGAGCTCCCTGAGGGAAAGGGCCTGCGCCATCCAGCTCTGTATTCCAGTGCCTGGCGTAGCTTTCAGCCAGTGGTCCTCCACTGGGGGAACTGTGTCCTCCAGGGGACACTGCCAGTTGTCACAACTGGGCTAGTGCTACTGGTCTGTAGTGGACAGAGGCCAGGGATGCCACTAAGCATCCCACAATGCACAAGATTGCTCCCCATAACAAGGAATTATTGGCCATAAATGTTAATAGGGCTGAGGTTGAATAAACTCTGTTTAAACATGTAGTAGCTGCTCAATTAATGTCTGCAGAATGAATAGATAGCATGAAGTGGTACAAGAAATCGTGCCCTCACCACCTGCTGCATGCTCTTCTGGGTGCTTCTCCAGTCTGGTCGCCTATGCTCCCATCAAGGTTTTGATGAAGGCACAGGTTGCGTCCTCCTAACACCACGGTGCCCCTGGCACCAAGCACCGTGCCTCCTACCTCGAGAGGCTCAAGAAGTGTCTGAGTACACTGAGACCCAGAGGGCTCAGACAGCTTGCAATTGGCCTTGCTGGGACGTAAACAAGTCCACGTCCTTTCCACTACTCTAAGACAAAAAATAACCACCGATAATTTCCAAAGGGCTCTCACGCTCCCAGGCTGCCTGACCTTCAGAAATGCTGACGACGCAAGTTTCGCTTGGCCCTCTTTAGAAATGGAGAAATTGAAATGCAGGGAGTCATAGTGACTTGTCTCCATCTTCCAGTAAGTCAGAGGTGGATCAAGCTCCTTTCAGAGGAGTTGACGGGTAGGTGGGTGAGGGTGGTGGGGTTGGAGGGTCTGTTTCTTTGCGTGCTGAGATAAATAGCATTTCCCCATGGCTGCCAGTACTCTTTAACTCTGCACTAGGGTCTCTGGCTAAGATGTGGAGGAGTTTGTGTAGGTAACTGAGGGTTTCCAGTGAATACTAATTACCTGAGGCTTTCTTGCCTTTGCAAGTCTTGTGGATGAATTAGAAAGATCCTTGGACTTGAGTCAGAATATCTGTGGGCAGATCTGTCACTCTTTCAGTGTCTTTGATTAAATCACTTACACTTAACCTCATCTCATTTTCCTCATTAGTTAAGTGGAGGTAATATCTGATGTGAGACAGATAGGAGAGAAGGTCTTGAGAATGCTTAGTAATTTCTAGGGTTCTGATTCAATGTATGGGATTAGTATTATGGGCTGATCTTTGATTAAAAATGAGTGCAAGGTGTTAACAAGTGGGGGTGGTATATGGGAACTCTGTATCTTCTGCATGATTTTTCTATAAATCTACAACTTCTCTAATAAAAAAATAAATTTTAAAGAGGAGAGAGCAGATGTAGCTCAAGGGGTTGAGTGCCTGCTACCCATGTGTGAAGTTCTGGGTTCAGTCCCTGGTACCTCTTAAAAACAAAAACAAAACAAACAAATGAAAAGGCCAGCTCTCATTGGGGAGCAAACGTAGCTCAGTGGTTGAATGCCTGCTTCCCTTTTACGAGGTCCTGGGTTCAATCTCCAGTACCTCCTTAAAAAATAAAAAGAGGAAAAAAAAAGAAGTAAAAAAAAAAGATTCTTGGTTTTTCAAAAGGATTTGTGGGGAGCGGATATTGCTCAGGCAGTTGAGCTCCCACTCCCATGTGGAGGTCCCGGGTTCCATTCTCGGTACCTCCTGAAAAAACAAAGACAAACAACAAGGAAAACAAATGAAAAAACCAACTCAGGGAAGCCGTTGTGGCTCAGTGGTTGAGCACCTACTTTCCACATATGAGGTCCAGGGTTCAATCCCCGGCCCCAGTACCTCAAAAAAAGAAAAAAGAGAAAAAGAAAAGGATTTGTATGTTCGGTTCTTGCAAACTAGAGGTCTTAATCCACTTTTTATGTTATTAGTGGGGATGTCAAGGTGAAGAGAAGCCAAATGATGTGCTCAAGGTCACAGATTTGCTAGGTCAAACCATAAGGGAAAGAGGAGCCAGGCATGTGACTTTCAGTTTGCCGCTTTTCCGGTTGTACTGTGCAGGGCCTCTTTGGCGATGGGCGGGCTGCTGGTTGAGAAATTGTCTAGGAAGGTGTTGGGACACCGTTTCCATTAAAGATGAATCAGGGACAGTGGTAAAGAATATTCACAAAGACAGACACTAAGCAGTCTTAGGGCATCAAGGCAGATTGAAATATGGCCCCAATTTAGACATGCTCTTAGTCTTAACCCACATTCCTGTAGGTGTGAACCCATTGTAAATGGGATCTCTTGAAGATGTTGTTTTTAGTTAATCCACATCACTTATGTGATGAAGAGAAGAAACCGGGAGCCAGAAGTTGGAAGAGGCCACATAGGGAGAAACCAAAAGTCTGTGGAAACCATAGAGCTGGTGAAAGGGGAGAACATTGCACGTGATAGGTGGGCAGATGACAGCCAAGGAACCCCAAGGACGGCCTGCAGCCAGCACCACAGTGCTGCAGTCCCTGGGAGAAAGTAAGCCTTGCTGATATCTCCATTTTGGAATTCTTTTAGCCTCACAGCTGGGAGCCAATGAATTCCCATTGTTTATGTCAAAATCAGTTTGTGGTACTTGTAATAGCAGCCCTGATAACTGAAGACAGGCATACCTGTTTTGTTTCACATGGCCACATCTACACATGGGTGTTTGGATTAGATGGGTGATGGCCGGACAGGGTGCAGCCATCCAGTTTTGCTTTGGGCTTGTTGAGTGAATGCATAAACAAGCAAACAAATTGGATGGAAGGAGCTGGAGTCAGACCTGGCCTTGAATCTCAGATTAGCTGCTTATTACCTGGGCTCAGTTGCTCACCCTTTTTGAGGCTCAGTTTCCCCATCTGTACAATAGGGTTAATAGTACTTAACTCATAGATTTGTTGTGAGGATTAAGTACAGAATGTGATAAGCTTACAATAACGCATGTATTTATATGCTGTTAGAAAACAATAAGGATGTGCTCAACACTCTTCTCTGTGATGACAAAGATCCAAGTTTTCATGGGTATCCTGTGTAAAGGGGAGCACGCTATGCAAAGATGATAGAGTTAGGGACAATAAGAGACCACACCTGCCCATAGCCATGGTCACTCAGTGGTGCAGAGAACTCAGGGCTGGCATTTAGGTTCAGTCCTTGGCTTTGTGATCTCACAGTCTCTCTTAATTCTGTATCCTGAGCTGCCAAGTGGGTACAATGTTCCCTTCCCTGCTTGTCCCGCCATTTGGAATTGTTGTGATTTCCATGGGAGATAAAAGAAGCAAAAGAGCTTTGCAAACTGTAAAGTCCTGTGAGTTGTGAGTTATAGTGATGGCAGGTGCAAACTGAGTGGGTCAGTCTTTCCTGCCTCTAGTTTTCCATCTTCAGTGGAAAATGGGGGTCTACTCCAGGAAGGGCTGGGGCCCAGGTGAGGTCATTGTTCATGAGCTGCTGTTTCAGGAATAGGAATGTTCTTGAATCTCTCAGGAGAAAGGCTCTGCCTGTTTGCAAGACAAGTCTATAATTATAATTTTGATTTAGAAAATAGCATGACTCAAGCTTGATGTGGCAGGCGACGTGGGTAGTTGTGCCTTGGTTTCTTTCCCAGAAAGCCCTTAGCTAGGTACAACACACCTTTGATGAAAGTACAGTAGAGTTTTTCTTTTGCTTGATTTCGAAGACCTCATTAATGCATTCAGAATATTCATTAATTCTATTTTCAGCCATGGAGCATGAGCCTGAAGCTGAAACTTTTCTGGATCTTTCCCTCCCCAAGCGACTTTCTTTACCAGTCATCCTCAGCTTCAGTCATGTAGACAGAGCCAAGGTGATAACAATAGGGAAGGGACAGGATTAGCACAGGGTGAGGGCTGCTGATGTTATTTCCTAAACTCACAAACACCCTGGACGGTTGCCATTGTTGTCACCAATTAAAATCAGGCAGCTGGAGCTCAGGGGAGTGAAGCAACTTGCCTAAGGTCATGTGGACAGCAAGTGACAGATTAGCCTGAAAGTCAGGGTCCACCGGATGCAAAGCTCATGCTCTTTTCCCTGCCCCATGTGGCCTCGTAGGCCTCTGCAGCAGCTGGGATGGGTGGCTAGGTGGGGGGTGGAGTGGAGAAGGACACAAAATTGGATGATCTAATAAATGGCTGGCAACAGAGACAAAGTAGAAAAGGACCCCAGACAGTCTGGGTTCAGCTGCTTAAAATAGGTAAAGAAATTCTTTGGCTAATGCATAATCACTGCAGGGATTAATGCAGCTCTGCTCCTTGGGGTTAATTTATACTCCATGAGCCCCTATTAGATGAAATTTCTAAAATGCATAATAGCGCAGGGCTCGTTAGGGACTTTCATAAAAGCCCAGTAAAGGGAGAAGAAAGGGAGCAGGAGTCATCATTGGTGCCTGGCGATGGCCCAGAATAACCGGGGCAAGGCTGCCTTTGGGGGCAGGTGGAGAAGTCGGCATGCGCCCTGCGGGGCTGTACCCCAGCTTTGCGTGCCAGTGGACCCCTCACTCCTCTGGGCACCATTTAGCGTCAAAGGCAAGCAGCAGGGGTGCAGAGCAAAATAGTTGGATTCTCATCAAACCCTAGAACAGTGGAGCCAGAAGGGACTTTGGAAATCATCTTGCCACCCACCATTGTACAGATGGGGAAACTGAGCTCCAGAAAGGTGAGAGCTCATTGTTGAGTCGCTTCTCCACTTCTGACACCCTTCAAGTTCTGTTGGGTCTGCCCTGTCAATGACTCCTACGCCCAGCTGCTTCTCTCAGTCAGTGCTGATCCTAGGTTCTGACCCTCAAAAGGAAGCATTCATTCATTCTCTTGTTCACTCATCTAAGCATTCAGTCATTCAGAACGAATATCCCCCGTGTCCTGACCACCTTCTTGCCAGGTGCTCTGTTCAGCTCTGGGAAATGCAGTGGAAGACAGCGCTGCGTTTGCCTGCAGATACCTCAGTCTGGTGTGCAAGGCAACATTATAAATGACAATTTCTAAATTTTCTCCTAGCTCCTTCTATTCGATGGGTCTCTGCTGAGTAATTGAAGGTATCTCCTGATTAGTTCTCCTTCAGTCTCCATCAGTTCAGGAAATATGCCCTGTCAGATTAATCTTCTAGAAAATAGCTCTGTTCACTCAAAATTCTCAGTGGTTCCCCATTGCCTATGACAAAACCTAAACTCCTGAAGTCTTCAGGCCTCGTACCCCTCACACTACAGACAATAAGTAATTCCTGTTGCTCCCTCTGTCGTTTGACTTCCGGCAAGTGTGGTGGGTTCCTGCTGTTCGGGTCCCCTGGAACGCCTTCCTTCCCCTTTTCTGGATAGAGGGTCAGACTTGTCTTTAGGCTCACTCACCATCACCTCCTCCATGAAGACGCTTCTGCACATCTCCAGGAACAGAGATCCCTCACATCTCTGAACTCTTCTCAGCTCTTGGTTTTATAATTCCTAGCATTCTCAGCTCATACTTAAGCCCTATGAACCTCAGTTTCCTCTTTTGTAAAATGGAAAAATTGTAACACCCACATCACTCATTGTGAAGACTGAATGTATAGGAATGTAAACTATGGCAGATCCACTGGCTCAATAAATGTTGGTTATTATAATGATTCATCTTACTATTACTATGGAGCTTTCTGATATAGTGTCACATCCATTTATTGTTATACTTTACAGCACCTGCAGGTCGTTCCTTCTGTGTTACTAAGGGCTGGTGCCTGATTGTTAAATGAATAATATGATATAAGATAGTCACTCATTTATTGAATAAAGGTGTATTAGTTGCCTGCAATGTCTGGGCACTTAGGACCCAGAAGAGAATGAGGCCTAGACCAGCAGGAGCCAGACACACAATACAACCAGAATGTGCTGGGACAGGGGTCAGAGAAGGGAACTGGGCAGCCTGGGAGCTCAGGTGGGAGGGCTCATTCTGCCTGGGAATAATAACAGTAATGGCACACCCAATGGGAAATTAAATGATTTTTTTCATTACCTAATTTCGACTGAGCCTCTGAAGTTGAGAACAAATGGTATCAAGTGGCCACAGGTTCTAAAATTGGAGATGGATAATTTATGAATCACTTGCTAAGGTGTGGCCCCTAAACCTGGCCAAAGGCCCTGGCCCATCACACCCCCAGGGGATGTGGAAGGGGAGGTTGGGAGGTTGATAAGAAGAGGATGGCAGGAGGGATTCTCTTCAGAGGAGGGGAGCCAGCGTGCTGGTGACCCTGTGCCCTCCCCACGGGGTGGGCAGGGCAGTGCTTTCCTTCACCTTGAACCACATGAAGAAGGGAGAGGCCTTCCTCAGTGCCGTTTGGAGAGCCTGGTCTCTGGAGTTTGGGGACAGGGAGACGTTACCAGGGAAGGGAGCAAGACGTGTATGGGAGCCTGCTGGTCAATGGAGCCGCCATGAGCCCTCTGGCCATGGGCGTGGAGTGTGTGCTGGGAAGGTCAGCTGGAAGCCAAGGCCTGAGGGACATCACAAGCCAGAGGGGGTCTCATCCAAGCCAGAGGCCCCCGGTGGAAGAGTTTCCCAGAGCCTCACGGAAGGGGTCCAGAAGGAAGGGGCTGGCATTCAGACACCCACCACACCCACAGGACCCCCATGCTGGAAGACAACTGCAGTCAAACAGGACTCTTCCATCCCTTGTCTCTCCTCATACGAGTCCCCCTTCCTCCCCCCTCCCCCATCCAACCCAGGAGGATCCAGAGGCAACCTAGAAGGTGGGGGGAAGAGAAGAGGAGAGATACTGAAGAGCTGACACTGCCTCTTCCCCAGAACGGGTGTCTCAGCCCAGGAGAATTCCATGTTGGGGTGGAGACGTTTTAAGCAGGAGAAGCATTAGGGCTGAGGTGTTAGACTAGATTGGACATTTTAATAACTGCACAGTGAAACTCTTTGCTTATGCCTGAGTTGCTTGAAAAGTCATAGAGTCCATCCCTTCCCCAAACTGAGAAGTGAGATCCAATTGGCCATGGAAGAAAGGCAGTGGTGGGAAACACTAAGCCGTCTTCTGCTGGCACCCTGCTGAGTCCAGCTCCATCAACCAACCAGTTGCATCCCCATTTTTCAAGCACATGTGATACCATTCATTGGGTTAGAGATTCAGATACAAGCATTTCATTTGCACTTCACACAACCTTAAAAAGAAAGTATGATGGTCTGTACATAATGCATAAGGACACAGAAGCTCAGAAAGGTTAAGTAACCTGTTCCAAGGGAAACAGCAAGGAAGTGGTGATGCTGGTTCTTCAACCCAGGAATGAGTTCTAAATTCTAACTCACCCACAGTGGGGAGGCAGAGGACCACAAAGAGCCCAGGGAAAAGGCAGCCTCTTCCTCCAGGCTCAAAATAGAGCCTTGTTTTGCCATACGGCATTGGAGTAGTGAACAATTCCAAGGTGCTGAGTGGCCGAGCTCTGGCCCAAGACCTGCTCCCTGCCTTTGGGAAGAAATGCAGAAGGGAAGGGTGTCTGGACTCAGAGCGGGTGCTCAGGTACCTCATGATGGGGCTGCAGCTGTGTGGCCATCACTAGCTGGGAACTGGAGACCTGTGACCTGGCTTCCAGGAGGGGGTCTGCCACTCCCAGTTATTGGAAAGCTGATTATAGCTTGAGCCAGCTCTACAGAGCAGCTTACTCAGCCAGCAGCATTTTAGTCAGAGCTGAGGACAAAAGCAAGACAGGAAGGAGGGATCATGGAAGTCACTGACGTCTATGGGAAGTGGAAGGCTCGGGGCCAGGATGTGAACTGGAGAGGCTGCTCACAGCTGGGGTGGGAATGGCATCAGCTGTCGTGAAGCAAAAGCAAAGAGTTGTCGGGTAAGGGGTTGGATCCTCTTGCAACTGCCTTGGAAACCTGTTCCATCTCTGCAGTTGGAGGAGGGGGAGGAGCTAGCATTTGATGGGTTTTTGAAGGGCCCAGAACCCCATTAATTTACCTTCACTCCATGAAGCAAAGGATTACCATTCCTTTTTGGCAGAAGAGGAAGAGGAACCATAGGAAGGGTAAGATACATGCACAAGATGGCACATCTAGTTAGCGACAGAGCTTGGATTTAAATTCTCACCTGTTCGACTCAGAGTGAGGAAAGATGGCCGAGCGCTGCCTTCTGGCTAGGCAAAGTCATTCCGTCATTGGTGTCTTCAGGCAGAGCTGAAACAGCGGCTCGGAAGAGTGGAGAGTTGGGCTGGGCCCTGGAGACGGCCCACTCCTGGATGCTCTCGCCTCCTTGCATCTACAGCGCCTGACTTGGTCACAAGGACGACCAAGGCATGCTTGGACTTTACCTCTAGGCACCTGCCCTTGGCCTGGAACACCATCCCGCCTTGTCTGCCTCCCCCACCTTTCCCCATCTCCTGGCTGACTCCTACAATATTCAGCTTGGTCGTCACTCCTTCTGGAATCCTCCCCTGACCACCACTTTCTTGCCTTTTGCCCCTGCCAACAATCCTGTGTTTTAATTGTTTTCCTCTGGGTTCCCGTATCACTTTGGTGCCTCCATTTCTTACTCTGTATTGTAATTATCTGTTCCTTTATCTGCCTCCCTAACTATGGAGCTCTCACACCGCCCAGGCTTCCCATTATCTTAACACTTTCTGCAGTCCATTATCGTTGTCTATTTACTTACTAGACCCCAGACTCTTGGGCTGTGTCTTATACTTCAGCATGTTGCATCACCCCCATCCTATACCCCACATTTAGCTTGTGGTGAAAATGATGGAAACCCTTCATTTATTCTCAGCTGGGAGGTTGAGAAACTTAAGGTGAGCTAGGAAGAGGCCATGCCGGGACAGGAGGTCTCCCACTGACCTTTGTCTGTCTGTAAAGTGAGCATGGCAACCCCTGCCTCTTAGGTTGACGTCAAAAGTGGAAAGGAAAGTCAGCAAGCACTTGGAATGGCAGAGCATGGTGGAAGGTTTGCCTGTGCTTCGAAGGCTTCCGGGGTTGGCCAGAGGTCCTGCGCAGAGGGGGCCATCTGTGGCTCCTCCCCCAGAGCCCATTCTAGGTCAATGCAGTGAGCTTGGTGGGGGATGATGGGGAATGATATCCAGGGATTTTCTAGCACTTAACGGAAGTGCTTGCACGCAAAGTAGCAACTGTTGACATCGATACTGCAAGGGCTCAGGAGCCCAAGTCTCAAAGCTGGAGAGAGTAAGAGAGAAGAAAAAATAACAAGGAAGCTGCAGCCAAGAGATCCAGTCCTCTAGGCAGCTCTGGGGCAAGGGCTGCATTTAGAGGCTGTTGGAAAATGAGGCTTCGCAGACCATAGGTGGGGTGGGGTGAGGCGAGAAGCTGCCCAGCCCGGGAATTGCAGCCATCAACACACAGGCAATGTGAGCTAAGCGCTGGGGGATGTAAGGCGGAAAAGATGTGAGCTCGGCCCCTGGAGATCCTTCAGATGAGTTAGGGAGTCAGAGAATGAACAGAAAATTACAATACAGAGTAATAAGTGGGGTGACACGGGGCATGGGAGCCCAGAGAAAGTGCAATTAAAACAGAAGATTGCAAAGGATTCTCAGCCTAGGCTGCAAATTAAAATCACCTGGGGAGCTTTTAAAAAAATACTATTGTCCAGGGCCCATTCCAGACCAATTAATTCAGAATCTCTGGTGGTGGGACCCAAGCAACATTATATATATTTTAAAGCACCCAGGAGATTTTGTTTTTCAGCCAAGACTGAAAACAATGTTGGGCCAAGGGTTCTGGGAATGAGTCTCAGAGAAGGTAGAGCTTGAGCTCGATTTTGGCAGAGGGAAGGAGTCAGATGAAGAAAGCTGGGTAAAGGACCCTCTCAGACGAAGGGGAAGGCCTATGCAGAGGCCCCGAGTGGGACGTGGCACGACATGCTTGAGGAAAGCCACACAGTTCTGTATGCCACAGTGAGGCATGCATGGCCAGAGAGAGGGTGGGGAGAGCCTGCAACCACATCAAGAAAAGCCTCACAGGCTCAACCCAAGAGCTGAAAGCTTCCTGAAAGCCACGGGTTGCTGCTGAAGCATTTGAAGCTAGGGACCACACCATCAGATTTGTGAGCTAGAAGGTCAATCCTGCAGAAGCATGGAGGGTGGGCTGGAGGGGAAAATCATGATGCAGAGTGAAACAAATTAGGAAGCTGGTATAATAGTCCAAGTGGGCAGAGATGAAGGTTTGAACTAAGGTAACAGAGATAGGAATAGAGAGAAGTTAGATTTAAGAGACACTGAAGTCTTTGACTATACAGTACTTAGACTAAATTATGCTGCCATAATGAACAAACCCCATTTCAGAAACTTCCGATAATAAAGATTTCTTTCTGGCTCCATTACTGTCTGTTGCAGACAACAGCATCTTTGCTCCACATCATCTTCATGCTAGAACCGAGGTTGAAGGTGAAGACCTGTTAGTTATCTCTAGCCTGGTGGCAGAGGCTGAGAGATGACAGAATAGAGCAATGGTCCTTAAAGTTTCTGATTATAAGTGGCTCACATTTACTTCCACTCATATCCCAAGGGCTAAAGAGAGACACATGGCCAGGCCTGGCATCAATGTGTCAGAAAGTATCTGTGGCAGTTTGAGATTATTTATTAATTCCAAAAAGAGCGATTATGAATGTAAATGGGTCTGTTCCTCTGGGAGTGATGCCCTTTGATTGTATTAGAGTCTGCTGAGATATCTTTGATTAAATTAAGATTAGGGCTTTGATTCAACCAAATTAGTAGAGTGTAACTCAGGTTAAGTCTCTGCCCCCTTGGTGGGCTGATAAACAGGCACTCACTCATGAAGACACAGAAGAAGATACATGAGAAAAAGAGAGAAAGCTCCATAGACATAGAAGAGGAGAGAACTTTGATCCTGTGGCACTGGGGAGAAATGAGCCATTCACCTGATAGTTTACAGCCAAAGAGAACAGAGCAGCTGAGCAGCTAAGGCCCGAGAGACCAGGCAGATATTGCCTGCCATCTTGCTTCAACACGTGGCAAATGACTTGGGTGAGAAAGTACCTCTTATGGCTGTACTCTTTAGGCCTTGTAACTTTTACCCCAAATAAATACCCTTTATAAAGCCAACAGATTTCTGGTACTTTGCGTCAGCACCCCTTTGGCTGACTAATACAGTATCATTTACTCACAGAGAAGGGCAACTTATATTTGGAACAAAGAAATAATCTATTGGGTAGGGAAGAGATTGGAGTGGGAAGAATCTATATATTCTACCAGCATTGGGGATCTTGGTGGAAAATGATGCCATCTCCCTCTACTGGACCCAAGTCCCTCAAGGGCAAAGACCATTTCTATTTGCATCCATGATGCCTTGAACACCATAAATTCTTCAAGGTCCACAGAGGAGCTCTGCTTCAGGTTCTCTCTCTCATCTTTCCCCAGGACCAGCAGGCCCACTGGTGGATGTACTTCTCATGGCAAATGGCAAAAGTACAAGAGGAAAGCAGAAATATGTGAGACCTCTTAGGGCCTAGGCTCAGGACTGGCACTCTCTCACTTGTATAATTGAGCTGAAAGTCAAGGGGTGGGGAAGTACTCTCTACCTACAATGAGGCCATGGCCAGGGTGTAGCTGTGAGTGGTGGTGGTGAAAGCTGGGGCCAAGGATCCAACCTACCCCCAAGTTCTGTCTTTTCCAGGCAATGGGCCTTTAAATGTAGGAACATGGATCCATCCACGCCTAGCTTCCCTGGTTTCTATAGCCATTTCTTAGTAAAGAGGTAGCTTGGAGCTCTGGATGTAGGGCTGTGAATTAGAAGATAAAAGATCTAGTTCTAATAGTTTTTGGTAACATGTTATATGGCCTTTCTTAAACAAGTCTCTCTGTCTTGCTAAACTGTAATTTCCTAATCTGTGAAACAAGGATAAATATATCCCTTCTGATCCTATAGGATTATAGTAAGGATGAAGTGAGGAGGTCATTGTAGAAGTGTTTGGTAAATTGTGCCTGACCATATGTATATTAGTTTTCCAGGGGACAGCATATAGGTATTTTATCATCCCTCTTGTCAGGATATGATCCTACATGTTCATGCCCTTCTAGACCCAATATCTAGATGTATCCTGATCTGTTTGCCGTTGCTTTTTTTGTTATGAATAGGAAATGCTTAGAAATTTGCACACTCATGTCCTGCTTCCAGCAGTGTGGTGCTGCTGGGAAAGGCAAACATGCTGGAGGAAATGAACTAGGTTAATGAGAGGCCAGGCAGTACCTCTGGAGGAAGAAGGAGTTGAAGGGAACAGTAAAGGAATGGGTGGCAGAGTGTCACAGGTCGGAGATAAAAAATCAAAGACCCATCTTGTATGGATGCAGACAGATGCATCATCTCAAAGAGGAAGGATGTGGAACACTTTTTGGAGACCATCAGGTGACATTGCAGGCTTTCATGTATGGCCCTATTAACCTATTAATAAATTTAAGGGAATCATAGGAAGGATCAGAACATTTTCAGTGGAAGGTGAGCAATTTGGGCACTCTAGCTGGAAGCATGAAGAAGGATACAGCTCCTTCAGGTCTGGTTCACCCAAGGTCATGCCCTCCTTGGGAGAAGCCACAACTAATCAAGGTGAGGGTATGAAATTCTGGACATTTTGGCCGGACTCAGGACAACTCTAATGGGCAATACTTGTTCCATAGCTCTCTACTGGGGCGTCTGAGGCTTGGTCAAGCCTGTATCATTGTTCAACTTTTCCCTTTGCCCAATTTTGCTTCCTCTCTTTTCTTTCCCAGTATCGATCTCTAATAAACATCTTACACCCCAAACTCCATCACAGCATTTGCTTTTGTGGAAAACTGAACCTGTGACAGTGATTCAAAAAAGCAGGAGATAAGATGAGAAGTTTGAGCTGGATCACTCACTGCCAGCTGACAATGAGGACTCATCACTGGTGGCAGTGCAATACAGACAGTAGTTTCCTTTGACTGTCGTAACAAATTATGGCTTAAAATAACACAAATATATTATAGCACTTCTGTAGATCTTAAGTTGAGTACAGGTTTCATTGGGCTAAAATTAAGATTTCAGCAGGCTGCATTCCTTTCTGGGGGATCTAGGGAGAATCTGTCTTCTGCTCATTCAGGGTGTCGGAAGAATTCAAATCTTTCAGGCTGTAGGACTGAGGTCCCCATTTCCTTGCTGGCTGTAAATGGAGGACTATTCTCAGCTTCTAGAGCTATCACATTCTTTTTGGCTTGTAGCCCCCTCCCTCATCTCCAAGGCCAGCAACAGCAGACGGAGTCCTTCTTATACTTTGAATCTCTCTTGCCTCCTCTTCTATCATTGCATCTGGCCGACTCTTCTGCCTTCCTCTTCAGCTCTTGAGGACTCATGTTATTAGATTGGGCTCACGTGGATGGTACAGTATACTCACCCCATCTCAAGGGCCTAACCTTAATCACAGGTGTTGGAAGTATCAGTGATGGGAAAAGGTGCCATGTGGAGCTTGTGGCATGCCCCAGAGGGAGAATCACAAGGAAGGCTTCTGGAGTTCTGGGCAAGGCCAGAACTTAGCAGAGAGTTATTCACAGTGAAGTTGTCTTCACTGTGAATCAGGAATGAAACATTTCACCACAGAATGCCAAGTCACCTTGCAGCCAGAAGCGGGCATCATGAGCCGCGTCCTTTAGACTCACCAAGTTATAGCATTGGACACACCTGGCAGCAATCCATGGTAAGACAGAAGTGGTATATTTGTGATGGAGCGTGAGTAGGCCAGAGGGCACAAGGAAGGTGTGTGGGCAGGTAATACAGAAACCCATGGCACTCACCATTTGTCGTCAATACTATTCCCTCAGCTTATGCCAATGGATGTATGGGTGGATACCATATGACCAACTGATGGAGGAGGGAAAAAACCTGATCTTGGTTTTCTTGTGGGTTAAGTCAGATGTGCCTGCAGACTGGAAATTGATAGGCTCACTCAGGGGTGGCCTTGAAAGAATGTGGTGAAGGAAAATGCCTCCAATGGGCAGAGCTTCAGTTGGTACAGCTGGCCATCCATTTTGTGGGGAAGAAAAGTGGCCTAAAGTTAGAATATTTACAGATTCATGGGCAGTGGCAAATGGCCTGGTCAGGACCTGGAAGGAAAGCAATTGGAAAATCATGGCAGTAGGGTCTTAGGGAGAGGAATGTGGATATATATATGGAAATGGACTCAAAGTTTGGAGATCTTGTCTTTCATGTTAATGCTCACTGGAGAGCATATGCCATACAAGAGGTGCTAATGATCTGGTCCTTGACCTTAGCGTGCTTCTGTCATTGTCCACCCCAGAGCTGACAGAGAAGGGACATGAACAAAGTGGCCATAGTGGCAGAGATGAATGTTACACTTGGAGAAGTGTATCTTAGGTGCAAAAAGTCACCTGTGGCACACATGAAGACACCCCCCCCCTCCCAGATCCTACTTCAATAAGGCTCATTTCACAGATGAGTAAACTGAGGCTTCTTGTGCAGAGGCTTCAGGGACCAGCCTTTTACATGTGGGCACCTTTTTGGGGGCTACCAGGTCAGGTGTATCACGCACATCCCTCTTGGGTGGTCCTTGGTCACTCTTTGCATGAAGAGGCTGCTGCTTTAATTGAGAACAGGAGATATTCTTGCAATCCCCTTACCCTGATCACATCTAAATTTTTTTTTCCCTTTGCAAGGATCTTCATTCTAACATAGTGTATCAGTCATAGGGCAGCTGAGATATAGAGGAACAAGCATGGTCAGCAAGCCCACCAAATTCGAGTTTGAACCACAGCCCTGTCACTTGCTGTGTGACCTAAGTTAGTCAATTAACCTCTTTGACCCTCAGTTTCTCTATCTCTACAGTGGGGATGCTGATATAGCACTAACCTTACTGAGTGGCTGCAAGCATTCATCTCACCTATTTAACTGTTGAATGAGCTGGGCCTACAGTCCTGTCTGGGTGCCTTAGTGTCCAGTAACACATCCCCTTCGTCTACCTCTGACTTCAGCTACAGCTCTGGTGGACAAATGTCAGCTTTGAGACTCACCTTATGTTGGCAGTCTGGAAGTGCAGTGGCGTTAACTCTGGGTGAGGTGGGGGGACCCACAACTAAAACCTCGAAGCCTGGTGGTTCTGGAAGGCCCTCTAAACACACCTCAGTGGGGCCAGCAGAATTTGGCACCTGTTCTTCATAGCATCAACCCTGGCAATGCAATCTTCCATTGGCTTTCCCGGTGTGCCACCTCATTCTCCTTTTGATCCCACAGCCCTGCTTCCTGGGATCATCTCCTAAACAAACAAGCTGTACCCAAGTCTTTGTCTCAGGCTGTTTTGGGGGAACCCACACTAAAGCAAGCAGGCTAGCTGGTGGATATTCTCATGGAGTGTAGAGTGAGGGTAAAATGGCTCCAGGTGGGGTCTGCTGTAGAGGCTGGGAGGGGCTGGATCACGCCTGCCTTACTGGGCCATGTGAGTATGTCTTAAAGGCCATGGGATCTACTGAAGGGGTTATTATCATTCATGTGAATCCTGTTTTAAAGATGTGAGTTTCAGGGGAGCAGATGTGGCTCAAGTGGTTGAGCGCCTGCTTCCCACATGGAAGATGCCAGGTTCGGTTCCCGGTGCCTCCTAAAAACAAAAAAAACAAACAATAAGTAAACATATGGAAAAACCAACTCAGGGGAGCTGATGTGGTTCAGTGGTTCAGTGCCGGCTTCCCATATATAAGGTCCTGGTTTCAATTCCCCGCCCCAGTACCTAAAAAAAATAAATAAATAAAAAGAAAGAAAGAAAAAAGTGAGTTCCAGGTACCTAGCACAGGGTCTGACCCAGAAATAGCCCAACAATGCAAATATTCATCCCCAGGGTCCCTGTCCCTGTTCCTCCTGCCTATGGTACCTCTTCCTCCTCTGCAAGTTTGCAGTCGCCCTCAATCTATTCTTACCACTGTCTGGAAATATCCAATTTCCTCCAAGTACTTAGCAAAGAAAAAAACAAATCATCTCACCCAAAGAGAGAGAGAGAGTGTGTAGAGCCTGCCAGCTGGTTCCTAGCTCCTTCGAAGGCAGGTAGGGATTGGCAGCGAAAAAGAAGGTCTGTTTCCCTGACAGGTGGGTGACGCTTTATGGGGAATAACAAGAGGCTTTCTGTCAAGCAGCCATGATGAGTCCTAACAATGTTTGGCTGTTTATATTTGTGTGAGTGTGTATTGCAGCCAGGTCTATGGGTAAAGGAGGTTTCTAGCTGGGGAGATTTATAGGGTGGGAGACTCTGACTTTCTTAATATGAGTGGCGCCTTGGAAACTGGGGCTGGAGGCTGAATGTGCAGCACTGAGAAGAGGTCCTTTGACTTCCCCAGACTGCCAAAGGGGTTCATGAAATAAAAAGGCTAAGAACCTCTTCTCTGACCCATTTATAGGTCCCCAGCCCTGATACAGTGTCTGCCTTGGAGAGGGAATGCCAATTCCTTCCACACTAGCTAGCGGCAAAGGGAAGGGGCACATATATTGATGACCCATCATGATCCAAGCACTTTCATTCACATGACGACAATGGTCATGTGAATATCATTACCCCATTGAACAGGTGAAGACATTAAGCATTGAGTGGAGGGCTGAAGTATTGGCCAAAGTCACAAGATTTGCCAGTCATAAAGATATGAACCCATACTCACCTGAGACCACAACCTATGGTTGCCTTCTCAATATCCCTTCCTCCATTCCCAGAAAAGCTTAAACTAGGTCATTTCTCCATCACATTTCTCCATCACATCTTCAAAATAAAATCGGACCATTGTGCTTATTTTTAGATTTCTTCCCCCATCTCCCTGCTCCCAACCCCTACCCTCAATCAGTAGACAAAGTAGCAACTTGAGGAAGGAGACTCTGCAGCTATGTCCATGAATTCCAAATTGCCCAAGATGTCAAAACTAAAATCTCATAATGATTTGCTGAGTGCTGCATCCTTTGAATTGCTCTGTTTATAAATCCCAGCCAAGTTAGTTAGAGCTTTTTTTCAGAGAAGAAGAGGGAGAGGAATCCCTTGTGGCCTTTATAATAATGTTTACAATTTTCAAGTACCCAAATAATCATAGAAATCACATGGTAGTTAAGTGCATGTGCTCTGGAGTCAAAATGCTTGAGTTCAAATGCTTGCTATTCCCCTTGCTAGCTGTGTGATCTTGGGCAAATTTCTTAACTGCTCTGTGCCTCAGTTTGTCTGTCTGTTTAATGGTAACAACAATGGTTCCTGCCTCCTAGGGTGGTTGTGAGGATTCAATGAAAGAGTGCGGGTAAAGACCTAAGTACAGAATCTTGGACAGAGTTAAGCACTCAGTATAGATAAGCTTATTAATTCCCATCATCATCATCATCACCCAAAGCCTGTCTCTGCTCCCTAGGCAGAGTTAACTGACTGTAAGGTGCTCCTGCTCCAGGCTCCCAGCACCTTCTGAGCACACGTTTTCCCTTTTCCCCTCTTTCACGCCGAGTCGCAGTCCTCTGCCCTGTCCTTGCCCCTTTGCCTTGTATTCTGAAAAGTGTGCTCCTTGAGGGTAGAGTATTCTCTAAACTAAGGTTCATATCCTGGGTCCATGGAATTCAGGGCTTTCCTGAACTTGGTGGGAAAATACCATCTTTCTTTTCACTAACCTCTAGATTAGTGGCCCTCGGATATTCAGAATGACCTGGAGGGCTTCCTAAGACACCGATGGCTGCGCTGCCACTAGGAGATCAGCTGTCTCCATTAGCCTGGGACTCAGGGATTCCTAGGATGTGAGATTTTCCATGCTAAAATTAGGAGCATCCCGGGCAACTCGGAATGAGCTGGTCTCCAGCCCTAGGCCTAACCCCAGGATCTCTGATTCGTTGATCTAGGGTGGGGTCTCATAATTGCATTTCTCATGGCTCCCAGATGCTGCCGCTGCTGCTGATGCAGCTGGCACCAAACTCTTGAGGATCCGTGCTCAGCCCAAAATGTCACATCCACTACTATTACGAGTGCAGGGACAAACTACAGTATTGTTAGCAGGATCTGTGACTTTGCCACCAACAGAAATTGTAGATATTTTCTTGTTACGTTACAGTGGTTTCAGATATCTCAAAATATAATTTACACTCACTACATTTGAAATTACTGTTGTTATAAGACAGCTGCTCAATCTCATCATTTAATGTGTTAATAAAGATGCACATGTATTACTATACCACAAGTTTCATTTTCAATGTTTCGATAATTACATTTTAACCTAATTGGTTTCCTTTGTAATCTTATCTTTTATTCTTTTAAAATATTGTTCCAAAGAGTTCCGTAGTTTCCGTAGGCTGCCTAAGAATCTGTGCTCTGGGCCCTCTCCATGCGCCCGGCAGCACGCACTGGATCCAAAACAAGGTGGGAACTCAGTAAAAGTTTGCTGATGAATGAGAAGCCCTCTGGAGTGCTTTATTCCTCATTAATCCACAAAATATCTATTGAGCGCCTACTCAGTGCCGGGAATCCACTGATAAGCAAGAGGACCTGCTCTCCAAGGGATCACCAATCCACCAGAGACAAGTAATGAGGCAACACAAAGCCCGGAGATCCACAGTCCCAAGCCCTCACCTAGAGGTTCTCTAATTTCAAGAGCCTCCAATTTTACACCCTCATTCCACCCTCCATGCTTTCTAAGACCCAAATCTGGTCCTGCCCCTTCTGTGCTAATACCATGGATGGCTCCCCAGGCCTGAGGAGGAAGCCCACACTCTAGCATGACTTGCCTGGCCCCCAGCTGTATCTCCTCGCCCCCTTCGTCCCAACCAGAGCTCCTGGTGTTCCCAGACATCGGACCTGCTCACACCTCCGTGCTTTGCTTAGGCAGTGCCCTCTGCCAGGAGCACCCTCCCCAATGTCCTACCCTGCTTTTGCTTGGCTGACCCATCCCCATCTTTCAAGACTCAACGCAAGATAACCCTTCTTTAATAAAACTTTCCTTTTTCTGAGACCTCCTTCCACCCCAGTGGAACAGAGCCCCCCTATCCGGGGATCCCTTCCAGACATCATCCTTCCTTCTAACACAGCCTGGCAACACTTTATGTAGAAATTGCCCCCCGTCCTCCCCTCCATGTGGCACAGTGCCCTTCACCAGTTGTACAATTCTGGGTGGGAGCTTAGGGTAAAGCCTGACACCCATAGGAGCTTGTCAACTGATAATCAGTTGGTCTTTCTCTATCTTCCTCCCAACTGGGGGGGGGGGCATCAATTTGAGAGATCAGTCAATCTTAACACCCACTTCACCACGCACTTCACCTAATTCAGACCTTTTGGTCACCTCTTTCTTTGCTCGTTAGACCTTCTTCTCAAGCTGACTTTCAGGACAGTGAGTGATCAGCTGTGCCTGCACTCCTCTCTCAAGGCCAGCAAGCCTATTTCTTCTTTCTCCCACAGGCCCACCAGGCTCTTTCTTGACTGTGCTATCATTCATGGCTGAAATGCCATCCGCCTCTCCTCTCTGCCTAGTCAGTGCCAAAGAATCCCATCCCATTCCTCTGGGAAACATTTGCAGACGGCTCCAGCCCTTAGTAAATCTGAGATGGAAGGGATTCAAAGGCCATTTAGGGAGCCCAGCCCCTGATTCAGTTCCTGTGTCCTTCCTGTGTACTCACAGCCAGGGGTTGTCCAGCCTCTGCTTGAAGTGCTGCAGTAAGGCGGAGCTCGCCTCTTCCTGAGTTGGTCCACCCTGGAGTCCCTCCATGTTTTGAACCACTCCATTATTGCACAATTCCTCCTTATATTGATCTACAATTACCTTCCTATGACTTCACTGACCTTTGAACTACCATCTGAGGCCACTCAGACACTGCCTAACCTGTCATCTGTGGACAGACCTTTGGATATCTGAAGGCAACCACTGCCTCTCAGGGTGGGCAGAATAGGAGGGAATTCTGGAGTCACTATACCCAGGGTCATTTCCCACTCTGCCAGTCATGCTCCTGGGAGAGTTTCTCAGACTCTAACCCCAGTGTCCTCATATGTAAAATGGGTACTATAATGGTGATCTCTCCTCACAGTAGCACAGTACCTGGTATGTCAGTACTCAATGAATGAATAATAATTTTATTCACTTGTTCCTCAATGCATGGTTTCCAGACCATTCATTTTTTATGCACATTTTTAAAATCCTTGACATCTTTCACTTGAATTGTTTCAGTTGTTTCTTAAGCAGTGTCTCTGTATTTAGTCCCTCTCCATTCAGATCCAACCATATTGATGAGGCTGCAGAGACCTTTCTAGAATGCAATGCCGATTATGTCTCTTTTATTCTTTCAGAGCCTCCCCATTGGCTGCAGGATTAAGTCCATCTCTGGTATGTCTTCAAGGCGCTTCCTGGCCTGACTCATCTCTCTCTGCAGCCTCATTTCCGCATCTTTGCCTCTGGTACCCTGTGTTCTTGCTCCACTGAGAACAGACCAGCCTTTCAAAAGGCTTTGGCAGTAAGCAACAGGAAAGCACAACTCAAACTGGCTTAAACCAAAGGAAGTGTGTGTCGCAGCTAAGGTGGGTTCCAGCTGGCTGATTCAGTCGTTGATGGTGCCTTCAAGGATGCAGGTAGTCTCCCTCTCTCTGCGGCCTTTCCCTGGTGCTGGTTTCATCCTCAACTCGGGAGCACAATGGTTGCAGCAGTTTCAGGTGTCTCATCCTGGCAAGGTAATGCTTAGAGGAATAAGGAGGGTCTGTTCCTGAGGCTCTCTCCTATAAACGAGGAAAACTTCCCAACTGACCCCTTCACTTCTCATTTCTCTTTTCAGAACTGGGTCACATGCTCATCTCTGGACCAACGGCTGGCCAGGGGGATGGAGTAATCGGCAGGGCTCTGCTGGAAGGTTAGTCAGCTGACAGCAGCAGCAGCGACGCGCGGGAGCTGATTAGATATTCAGATTCTCAGGCTCCAGCCCATCCTGTGGAGTCAGAATCTCAGAAAGTGGGGCCCCCAAATCTGCGTGGTTATTAGCTAAACTGGTGATTCTGATGCTTGTTTGAGAAGCAACTGCTTGGACTGACCTGTTGGGATGCAAGGTGTGCCGGGTAGTCAGCTATAGTGATTGATTCAACTACCTTAACAGCTTTACCTTGCATTACTACCCCCTCAGTAGCAAGCTACATGCAGCTTCTAGAACCTGCCATAGTCTCCCATGCTTTCCTGACTATTCTTTTTCTAGCATGCTGTAACAAACTACTCCAAACTGGATGGCTTAAACATAGAAATTTGTTTTCTCATGGTTCTGGAGGCTAGAAATCTGAAATCAAGGTGGCACGGCCATGCTCTCTCTGAAGGCTCTTTCCTGTCCCAGCTTCTGCTGGTTCTGGCCATCCTTGGTGCTCCTTGGCTTGTAGAAGCATCCCTCCAATCTCTGCTTCTGTTGACAGCTGGTGTTCTCCCACTGTGTCTGGGAGCGTCTGTCTTTGTTTTCTCTTCTCATAAGGACAGCAGTCATTAGATTAGGGCCCTCCCTATCCAGTATGACCTCATCTTAATGGAATTAATTCTATTGACAAAGACCCTCTTTCCAAATAAGGTCACATTCTGAGACTCCAGGTGGACATGCATTTTGGGGGAACGCTATTCAACCCAGTATATAGACTTTGCCTGAGTTGCATCCCCTCCATAATGCTGTGTCTCTCCTTGACTATTGGGTAAATTCCCATGAGGGAGGCTCTGCTCGGTGCCCCTACTGACCCCCATTAGAGCACTCATCATTCCTTGCTATATCCCTTTATAGAAATGTTTCTTCCTCTACTCATTTGCCCTGGGGGACATGTCTTTCTTAACTTTGTCGCCTGAATACCAAGTAGATGTTCCATACATGTTTGTTGAATGAACACGATGGGTCAGGTTTTTGCTTGGGGGCCTGGGGAAGTGAGTGGATGAGTGCTTTTGTCTAACCTCCCACATTTCTGATGTAGACTTTCCTCCGCTCATTGCATATTTTAGTGGGAGACCATCAGCTTGAGAATCAAACCAACCCAGGTTTGAATCCTGACTTTGCCCTTTCTAGCTCTGCAGCATTGCCTGATTAACTTAGCTTTTTTGAACCTCGGTTTCTTCTTCTGGTAATGTCAATCTTCTACACCTCTTCATGTGATAAAGTAGTAAAGCCCAGGCACATAGACACCGTTTAATATTCAGTAGTATCAATCC
>JAQZBX010031086.1:0-26491 GCA_029593785.1 Cabassous unicinctus
CCCCACACTGAGGGACCCCTGAGGGCTCTGGTGACACCCAGGTCCTATACAAGTGGGGATAGCCCCAGAGATTGATGCCTAATTAGTGGGTTCTTCGTTGGCATCTGTGTTCCTGAGAGTGACAGAGTTGGACTCAAATAAGTTATCCCTGCACATGGTCCATCAGTCCCTTCTACTCAAACCTATATGTGATGCAGGAGTTTTTAGGTGTACTTCCAGAGACTGTATCCTCTGGCCCACCTATGTGCCAGCTGTGCCTGGAATCTCAGTGGATCTGCAACTCCTACCCTACAGCTCAATGGGCCCATCCAAGTAACCTGGCGAGGAGATGACAATGGGCAACAGACATCCCAGGGAATGGAGAGGGCCTGCAGCTGAAGGCAAGATAATCCCATCCACTATATCCATGGGATATAAGCCCTCTCTCACTTGGAGGTTAAGTGGACATCACCTTCCAAGTACCCTCAGGATTGGGGGAGGACCTGTGGACTAGAGTGGACTTGGTGGTGTTCTGTTGTAGACATATTGTGATTCAAGCAATGGAAGAATTTGTAACAGTGAGGTGGAGCCAGTGGCCACTGGACATTTTTGGGGCAGGGAGAAGAGGGGCAGTTGAAATACTGGGGCTTTTTTGGGACTTTGGGGGTTGTTCTGAGTGGCGAAGTGGTGACGGATGTAGGCCATTTTCCATCAGAATATACCATGCAGAACTGGGTGGGAGAGAGTGTGGTCTGTGATGTGAACTGTGGTCTATGCTCGGTGGTAAGGCCCCAGGATGTGTATATCCATTGCGGTTGTTGTACCACACGGATGAGGAATGGTGGTGTGGGATGTTGTTGGAGGTGTGGGCAGTGGGGAACGTGGGAATCCCTGTAATTTCTGAGTAATATTAGGTAATCTAAGCACCTTTAAAAAATATATATATATATATATATAAAACAAATAACATTTATGTAAACAAATGCACATATATGCATATGTATTTATATATCATTTTACAAATACTGGTATGTATTGTGAAAAATTCGATTTTTACCCACAATAAAAAAAAAATCAAAATTTTCATGTGGATTTAAAAACAAATGTATCTATATAGATATAAGACACTCATCTAAGACATACAGCAAGGTGTAAAAGGTGGGAAACAATATATCATGTAAAACTTTAAAAATAGTGTGATGGTTAGGCTAATGTGTAAACTCAGCCTGATAACTGTGTCCAGGTGTTTATTCCAGCAAGCACTGGGCTAATTGTAATACAAGAGCATTTATAGACTTCAATCACCAGTGAGTTTTCTGCATGAATGGCTGATTACATCTGCATTAATCAGGGAGATTACTTCATAAATGGGTGGCACTTTTATCCAATCAGTTGAATGACTTAAAAGGGGAAGTGATTTCAACATTCAGAGACAATTTCCCAGCTCGTCCTTGGACAGGCAACTTCTCCCAGAAACTCATCAATGACCCTTCATCGGACTTTCATCGGAGCCAATGGTTTGCAGCCTGCCTGCGGAACCTGGACTTGTGCATCCCCAGGATCCTGTGAGAGACTCTTTTAAAACCTCATATTATTGACAGATATCTCCTGTTGATTCTGTTTCCCGAGAGAACCCTGACTAATACAGCTTGGTACCAGGAGTGGTTCTTGAGGAACAGACTGTTAAACATGGGATGTCTGAGATGGTTCTGGGAGTTTTGTAATTGGCTCTCTACTCTAATTAGACTCAGGGGTACTACTGACTCCCTTTCCAATAATGAGGTTGCTAACAGTCCATGGCATGAGCTGGCAATAGAGATATGAAAAATATCATCATTGGATTCCCCTACTTCCATGCTTATAAGAAGCAAGGATCTGTGTGAGAGTGTTTTCAACACTTTAACAGAATTTTTTGGAGTGAAAAAATATAATGATGTTGGCTGGCTCCTCCTAGATACTCTGGATATAGTTACAAAAGAAAGAGATGAGCTAAAGTCTTCAAATTTGAAACTTAAATGCCGCATGGATGATATGAAAGTTTCTTCGTGTGCCTTGAAAGAAAATCTTGTCTCCTGTTGCTACAGACTTGAGATACCTGAGAACCAAACCCAGACTCTCATTGTATGTGTAGCAGAATTACAGAGGAAACTAAAATCTCAACCTCACAGGGTTTCTGCAATTAAAATGAAGGCATTGATTGGAAAGGAGTGGAACCCGAGGATTGGGATGGAGACATATGGGATGATGATAATATTGGTGGAGACATTGGAGCCCTAAATTCTGCCGAGAATTTACCAGGTAAACCAGAGATGGCCTGCCCTGTGGAGACCACACCTTGACAACCTTGTATCATCCAGCATCCAGCCTGCCCCAGGGAGTCTGGACTTCCTTCCAGCCCTGAGGTGGGTACAAGCCAAATGGAAGCCTGCACTGCCCAGCCTCTTGCCTGCCCCAGAGAGTCTGGACCTCATCCCAGCTACAAGGCAGGTACCAGCCAATCTCCAGCATGCACTGCCCAACTTCAAGTCTACCCTGAGTAATCTGTCTTCCAACCCCTGCCTGAAGAGAATAATCCTGTTTCTCCAGAAGAAAATGCAAAGGAATGCCCTGAGGTCAGTAGCCTGCAAGACATCTCTAATCCTTCTCCTTACCTACACACCTACTCCTCTTGTCTTCCAGACCCATTACAAGATTAAAATCACAACAAGCCCCCAAAGGTGAAATACAAAGTGTGACCCATGAGGAAGTACACTATACTCTGAAAGAACTGTATGAGTTTTCCAACTTATATAGACAGAAATCAGGGGAATATGTGCGGGAATGGATACTAAGGGTATGGGATAATGGTGGAAGGAATATGATGCTGGATCAGGCAGAATTTATTGATATGGCCCACTAAGCAGAAATGCTGGATTCAATGCTGTAGCTCGAGGGGTTAGAAAGGGCTCTAACAGGTGTTTGGGTGGCTGATTGAAGCATGGACCAAACGTTGGCCTAGCATGTCTGATGTTGAGATGCCTGATTTGCCATGGTATACAGTAGATGAGGGGATTCAAAGGCTTAGAGAGATTGGAATGCTAGAATGAATTTACCATTTGAGACCTGCCCATCCACCCCAGGAATGTCCAGAGGACACACCTTTGACCAGGACTGTGAGGAATAAATTTGTAAGACTAACTTCATCTTCTCTGAAGAACTCTGTGGTTGGTCTTCTCTGCAGTCCAGATATTACTGTAGGGAGGAGCTGTAATGGAATTGGAATCCCTAAATATTATGGGGGTGATCCGATCTCCGCCTGGTAAAACTCAAGTATCAGCAGTTAATCGCCAAAGGCAAGGTGGGTGTGGCTAACGCAATGAAAGACAGATTCAAAACAGCACACAGAATAGTCTGAGTCACATGGAGTTATGGTATTGGCTAATAGATCATGGGGTACCCAGAAGTGAAATACCCGGGCAGTCTACTAAATTTCTTCTGGATCTGTATAAGCAGAAGAGTTCTAGGTCAAGTGAACAAAATCCTAACTCAAATTACTGATGCAGAGAATCACGGCCCCTTAATCAATTCCCAGACTTGAGACAGTTTACAGACCCAGAGCCCCTTGAATGAGGAGAAGGCCAGGTCTCTTTGGGGAAGGATCCTGCTAAACTGCCAAAAATTTATACAGTTAATCTTCCTCCCTCCTTTCCCCAGGGAGACCTACGGCCTTTTGCCAGAGTAACTGTGCATTGGGGAAAAGGAAATGATCAAACATTTTGGGGATTATTAGACACTGGTTCAGAAGTCACATTAATTCCGGGAGACCCAAAACGTCATTGTGGTCCACCAGTCAGAGTAAGGGCTTATGGAGGTCAGGTGATTGATGGAGTTTTAGCACAGGTCCATCTCACAGTGGGTCCAGTGGGTCCCCGGACCCATTCTGTGGTTATTTCTCCAGTTCTAGAATGCATAATTGGAATAGACATACTCAGTAACTGGCAGAATCCCCACATTGGATCCCTGACTCATGGAGTGAGGGCTATTATGGGTGGAAAGGCCAAGTGGAAGCCTCTAGAACTGCCCCTGCCTAGCAAAACAGTAAATCAAAGGCAATACCGGATTCATGGAGGTATTGCAGAGATTAGTGCCACCATCAAGGATCTGAAGGATGCAGGGGTGGTGATTCCCACCACATCCCCATTCAACTCCCCTATTTGGCCTGTGCAGAAAACATGGATCTTGGAGAATGACAGTAGATTATTGTAAACTTAACCAGGTGGTGACCCCAATTGCAGCTGATGTCCCAGATGTGGTATCATTGCTTGAGCAAATCAACACTTCCCATGGTACCTGGTATTCAGCTGTTGATCTGGCAAATGCTTTTTTCTCAATTGCCATTATTAAGGACCACCAGAAACAGTTTGCTTTCAGCTGGCAAGGTCAGCAGTATACATTCACTCTCCTGCCTCAGGGGTATATCAACTCTCCAGCCCTATGTCATAATATTGTCCGCAGGGACCTTGATTGTCTCTCCCTCCCATGAGACATCACACTAGTCCATTATATTGATGATATCAAGTTGATAGAACCTACTGAGCAAGAAGTAGCAAAGACTCCAGATTTATTGGTAAGGCATCTGCGTGAGAGAGGATGGGAGATAAATCCAAGTAAAATACAGGGTCCTTCCACCTCAGTGAAATTTCTAGGTGTCCAGTGGTGTGGGGCCTGTTGAGATATCCCCTCTAAAGTAAAGGATAAGCTGTTGCACCTGGCCCTTCCTACGACCAAAAAAGAGGCACAACACTTAGTTGGCCTCTGGATTTTGGAGATAACATATTCCTTGTTTGGGTGTGTTACTGCGGTCCATTTACCAAGCGACCAGAAAGGCTGCTAGTTTTGATTGGGGACTGGAACAAGAGGAAGCCCTGCGACAGGTCCAGGCTGCTGTGCAAGCTGCACTACCACTTGGACCATGTGATCCAGCATATCCAATGGTGCTGGAAGTTTCAGTGGCAAATAGAGATGCTGTCTGGAGCATTTGCAGGCCCCTATAGGGGAATCATTTCACAGACCCTTAGGATTTTGGAGCAAAGCCCTGCCATCCTCTGCAGATAACTACTCCTCTTTTGAGAAGCAGCGTTTGGCTTGCTACTGGGCCTTAGTAGAGACTGAATGCTTAACCATGGGCCATCAATTTACCATGAGACCTGAGTTGCCTATCATGAGCTGGGTAATGTCTGACCCACCAAATCATATAGTTGGGCATGCACAGCAGCACTCCATAATAAAGTGGAAGTGGTATATATGAGATAGGGCTTGAGCAGGTCCTGAAGGCACAAGTAAGTTACATGAGGAAGTAGCCCAAATGCCCATGGTCACCACCCCTGCCCTGTTACCTTCTCTTACCCAGCCCACAGCTTTGGCCTCTTGGGGAGTCCTTACTATCAGTTGACTCAGGATGAGAAAACTCGGGCCTGGTTTACAGATGGTTCTGCACAATATGCAGGTACCACCCGAAAGTGGATAGCTGCAGCACTGCAGCCCTTTTCTGGGACATCCTTGAAGGATAGCGGTGAGGGCAAATCCTCCCAGTGGGCAGAGCTTCGAGCAGTGCATCTAGTTGTTCATTTTGCTTGGAAGAAAAATGGCCAGAGGTGCGTTTGTACACTGATTCGTGGGCTGTTGCTAATGGTTTGGCTGGATGGTCAGGACTTGGAAGGAACATGATTGGAAAATTGGTAACAAGGAGGCCTGGGGAAGAGCTATGTGGATAGATCTTTCTGAGTGGGCAAAAACATGAACATATTTGTGTCGCACGTGAATGCTCACTAGTGGGTGACTTCAGCAGAGGAAGAGTTTAATAATCAAGAGGATAAGATGACCCGCTCTGTGGGTAATGTTCAGCCTCTTTCCCCAGCCACTCCTGTCATTGCCCAATGGGCTGATGAACAAAGTGGCCATGGAGGTAGGGATGGAGGTATGCATGGGCTCAGCAACATGGACTTCCCCTCACCAAGGCTGACTTGGCTACAGCCACTGCTGAATGCCCAATCTGCCAGCAGCAGAGACCCACACTCAGCCCCAGATATGGCACCATTCCTCGAGGTGACCAGCCTGCTACCTGGTGGCAGGTGGACTGCATTGGGCCACTTCCACCATGGAAGGGGCAGCGATTTGTTTTAACTGGAATAGACACATACTCTGGATATGGGTTTGCATTTCCGGCATGCAATGCTTCTTTCAAAACTACCATCCATGGACTTACTGAATGTCTTATCTACCACCATGGCATTCCACAACGCATTGCTTCTGATCAAGGAACCCATTTCACAGCAAATGATGTGCAGGAATGGGCACATGCCCATGGAATTGACTAGTCTTACCATGTCCCCCATCACCCTGAAGCAGCTGGATTAATAGAATGGTGGAATGGCCTTTTGAAGACTCAATTACGGTGCCAACTAGGTGGCAATACCTTGCAGGGCTGGGACAGTGTTCTCCAGGAGGCTGTGTATGTTCTGAATCAGCGTCCTCTCTATGGTGCTGTTTCTCCCATAGCCAGGATTCATGGATCCAGGAATCAAGGGGTGGAAATGGGAATGGCACCCCTCACTATTACCCCTAGTGACCCCCTAGGAAAAATTTTGCTTCCTGTCCCTGCAACTGTAAGCTCTGCTGGTCTACAGGTTTTATTCCCAAAAGGAGGAGTGCTGCCACCAGGGTACATAACAATGATTACATTGAACTGGAAGTTAAGTCTGCCACCTGGCCACTTTGGGCTCCTCTTACCTGGGAATCAGAAGGCAAAGAAGGGAATTCCAGTACTGGCTGGGGTAATTGATCCTGACTATCAAGGGGAAATAGGACTGCATCTACATAATGGGGGTAAAGAGGAGTTTGCCTGGAATGCAGGAAATCCTCTAGGGTGTCTCCTAGTCCTGCCATGCCCTGTGATTAAAGTTAATGGAAAATTGCAACAAACCAATTGAAGCAGGACTAAAAATGGCCCAGAATCTTCGGGAATGAAAGTTTGGGTCACCCCACCAGGCAAAGAACCACGGCCAGCTGAAGTGCTTGCTGAAGGTAACAGGAACATGGAATGGGTAGTGGAAGAAGGTAGTGATAAATATGAACTTCGACCACATGACCAGTTACAGAAACAAGGACTGTAATAGTCATGAACCCTTCTTCCATGTTATGTTTTGAGTATGATTGTATATGTACACAAAACCAATTTCTTTGTTTTCTTCCCCAACCTTTTCTGCTACCATGAAAAGTTGTATTAATTCCATGGCATAATATTTAAGGATGTCAAGTTTAAGAGTGACTATTACCCATGGACTTGCACCCTGTTCTGTAGGGAATTAATGCATTTCCGGTTTTAAACAGGGAGTTGAACATTGTTGGGTGGAAATATATATGTATGCTTGTCTGTAATTGTTTTTACTTAGAGACTAAATATGGTTTAGGGTAATGTGTATAACTGCCGAGTTGAAAAGGGGTGGACTGTGATAGTTAGGCTATTATGTCAACTCAGCCAGGTAATTGTGTCCAGGTGTTTATTCCAGCAAGCCCTGGGCTAATTGTAATACAAGAGCATTTATGACTTCAATCACTGGTGAGTTTTCTGCATGGATGGCTGATTACATCTGCATCAATCAGGGAGATTACATCATCAATGGGTGGCACTTTTATCCAATCAGTTGAGTGACTTAAAAGGGGAAGTGATTTCAGCATTCAGAGAGAATTTCCCAGCTCGTCCTTGGACAGGCAACTTCTCCCAGAAACTCATCAACGACCCTTCGTCGGATGTTCATCGGAGCCACTGGTTTGCAGCCTGCCTGCAGAACCTGGACTTGTGCATCTCCACGGTTGTGTGAGAGACTCTTTTAAAACCTCATATTATTGACAGATATCTCCTGTTGATTCTGTTTCCCGAGAAAACCCTGACTAATACAAATAGTATATTTTATTTCAATTTGACAATATCAAATATAATAGATACTAAGGAAAATACTATATATTGGGTGCCTTTTCATAATGATAAATAGGTTTGAATTCCCAGGAAAACACAGCATTTTTTAAAGAAATTGTGAGTTAAAACAATTATGCTTACCATACATGATTCCCAGACATCACCCTACCACCACCACCTTACATTGTTGTGACATATTTGTTACAAATGCTGAAAGAACATAATCATATTAATACTGCTACTGCTATCTATAGTTCATACTTATATTTGGTGTAGTTTTTCCACAAACCATCCTATTATTAACACCATGTATTAGAATTGTACATTTGTTATAGTTCATGAGAGATCATTCTCATATTTGTACTGTTAACCATAGTCCATCATTCATCACAGGGGTTCACTGTGTTATGTGGTCTCCTGCCTTGTGCAATCCATCCAAAGTACACACTACATGGCTCTCAGGTTCATCACAGAGTTGGGCTGTCATCAGCTCTGGAAACAGAGCATTTATAAATTTGTACACAAAGAATAGCATTGTCTATGAGAAGTGACAGAAGTACAATGTCACAGATTTGAGGGCTTTCTAAATAACTCTCAGCAATTGATAGAATAAGCAGAGAAAATACAATGAATATGTTGAGTATTTGGTCACTGTGAATAATAAATTTAACTTAATGCACAATATACAGAACAGCAAAGTATACTTTTTCCCATGCATTTAAAAGAAAGTGACAAGAGGGAGAAGGAGACTACAGTCCTCCCGACATAGGTGGTGCTGAGCAGGGAAGGAAGGTGAGGGAAAAGAGAAGGGGGCAGATGTGGACTTGTTCTGATGATGGGGCACAGGATATGCTGATGGGATGGATGCGGGATGCAAGGAAAGTGACAAGTCAAGAAAGGCTACAAAGCTGTTACCAGAACCCTTGTCAGTTGCAGTTCCTGAACATGGAGCCAAAGGAGGAGCAGGTTCCTGGGAGCAGCCAAGAGTTCCATGTTGGCATGCTAGACATTCACATGGAGGCATCATAAACCATCTGTGTGTCTATCAGGACTATACAGAAATGAATTGGATAGATAAATAAGTGCAGAAGTACATGCCAGTATAGATGGTGTTTAAAGCCAAGGTGCTCCAGGGAGGGAACATGGTGCTGCAGAAGGAAAGGAGTCAATGGACTGAGCCCTCAAGAAACACTTATGCTGAGAGTGTTTGGAGAAACAGAGAACCCAGCAGAGAGGCAGAAGGGGAAGGGCAGTAATATCAGATAACAAACAAATGAACAAACAGGAGAATGTAGTCAATCAGAAACTAACTGATTCCAAGGAGGTGAGAATGACAGTTTCAGTGTAGCTGATGGAAAAAATTAGAAGAGGAAAATTTGGGGATCATGGAAATGTTCTAAAATTGGATCATGGTGAGGGTTGCATAGTTCTGCATTTACAAAAAATGTATATTTAATTTTATGAATTTTACATCATGTCAGTAATATCTCAATAATTGTTTAAAAATGGTCACATACACCTGTAATATGATAAAACTTTTCTACTGCCATGTAGTCACCTAGAGGAAATGAAAACACATGTTTATAAAAAGGACTTGTACATGGAAATTCATATCTGTATTCACAATGCTCCAAAATTGAAGCAACAGAAAAATCCACCATGAGGAAAAGAAACATTTTGTAACATATTCAATGCCAAAGAACTCAATGATAAAAGCAGAGAGAAATGCTAATCTACATAGCAGCAAAAACAAATTTCAAAATATTCTTTTGAGCTAATGATACATGCATCAAAGAGCGTATTCTGATATATTTCATTTTTAGTAATTACAAAAAGTGGTAAAAATGTGTGGTGATAGAAATGAGAACAGAGGCTGCATGTGTATGAAGGAGTTTGGGTATTGATTGAAAATACAGGAGTTATTTTCTAGAATAATGGAAATTAATGATTCATATCTTGATAGGGTTTTTGGATACTGTAAGGTATGGGGGAGTGAAAAGTTTTAAAATTTGATGCTCATTCAGTTACGATTAACACATTTCACTGCATTTTTATTTTCATCACTTTAAAAAATTGAAAAGAGAGTATAATGTTCATTAGAATGTAATGGTGACAAGGAAGTTTTATTTTCCAAGTCTCCCCTCCTCCACCTTCCCCCAGACCCTCTCACTGATGACCTGACCAAACTGCCAGTTCCTGTGTGTTCCAGGTGGAATCCTGGGGAGTTCCCTGTGATTTGTTGTGGCTGACAGATCCATGGTTACTGGGCAGAGCCTTGTGAGTGGCTACAGTGCCACAGAGAGGTTGTGAACTTCATTCCTGACATTAGGCTGATCATTGAAAATCAGCAAGAGGTTGTGATGGAGCTGGTGTCAAAGGACATGAGTCTAAGACTCACATTCCACAGCCTCTACCTGTCATTAGCTTGCTGGTGGGTCCCTTACTGTTAAGAATTGTCCAGTTTCTTAGAAGAAGCCAGATTTTTAAATGATAAGAAAAGCAGCCTGCTGACATACTGGCTGCACTGATTGGAATGTAATGCCAGCTCCTTGACAGGATTAGTTTGCTCAGAGAATTTTACAAAGGCTGTGCCATTTTTAGATGCCAGTCTCAAGAAAGAGACTTTAACAATACACAGCCTTTTAGATACCTACAGAAACACAAAGAGATTGAAAGAGGTGTTGATGAGATTAACTTTACTGGCTCATAAACTAAAAGAAGAGAAAAACAAAGGCTCCAAACTAGAAGAGGTGATAATGGAGAAGCTAGATACACTGAAGTCTTTCAAAGGTGTCATAAGAACAACCACAGCACAAGGTCTTTTCCAAATAACAATGTGTGTCTCCCATCTACCCTCTGATGGCCTTTCCCCCAGGGGTGGGTCTGGCAGTCAAAGGAGTGCTGTCTCCTTCCCTCCACTCTGGCTTCCAGAGCCTCCAGGCCATGTTCACCCATCCAGACTCCCTCTGAAGGTCCTGGAGGCCAGTGGATCCAATGGGGCCCTCTCCATTGATTGAAAGTCCTCCATCTTCTCATCTTGAACAGAGAGCCATGGACAATTCCTTCTTCTAGACTATCAACTTCTAGAAAAACAAATGAAATGTGGGACTTCCTTTCTTTTCAGAGAAAGTTTAAATAATCTCCCAGTAGTCAAAAAATGCCTACTATTTAAACCTTTACTCAAATTGAAACTTAACCAAACTACATATGCCAAAACAGTATTTTCTGTTTTATTTATAGCTTATTTATATCTTAAGTGATCTTAAATGATCTCTTTCTACTTTAATATTCTACCTATATTTTATAAATATTGTATTTTAATTAGTATATATATATATACAGTTTAGCCGTAAGAGACATTTAAACATCAACAACAATTTTTTTTAGCAAAGTTGAGTTACTAATAGTCATAATTCTTAAATAAATTCAACTTTACTTCTTAAATATCTCTTGGTTAAAACATTAAAAAATAAATATTTTGGGGTGTAAACTGTATTATTAGAGAGAACTATACATCATTTAATATTTATATTCTAAAATAAAAATGCTTAAAAAATGAAATTGGCAAGTTGACGTACAGATGATTTTCTTTCTCTGCCATGTGTTGCATTGAGTTTTCTGATCATGAAGAAAACTTCCTTGGGCAATTTGTAGAAATCTCCACATCCCAGTCCTCATGCCTCTCCCTAATCATCTGACACACCTAATAGGAAAGCTGAGGAAGCACCAGGTGTTTCCCTCCCACAGAAATAGCTGGCATCCGTAGAATTAGTAGTTTCACTCAGAAATGACACTCCCTCTAGAGACAATAATCACTAACTGGGGATTATTTCTGTTTGTGGGAGGAAAGCAGGAAGTGACACTCTGAGGTTATTGGGTGGGGAAATAAGACAAAGGACAGAACAATCATTAGAAAAAGGTAAATATTTCTCCTCAAAATAGAGCTTGGATCTGGGTATAGAATGGTTAAGATGAGAAAGCATGTTGCTGTCCTCATGGAGCTGATATTTGGAGAGGGGTAGATACTGAAGAGGGAAATTAAACAGAGCACAGAGGATGCCATGTGAGGATAAAGTAAAGGAGAAGAATGCACAGGGAAAGGATGGAGTGATGGGTGTGGGAAGGGGGCTTGGGAGGAGAGATCAGGAAATCCCCTATAAAGAGGGGACACCTGAGCAGTGCACCAACCTGGGGATAAGCACTGCAGGATGAAGGCACAGGCAGGTGATGGCTATGAAGTAGGTGAGAGAGGGTTGTATTTGAGGATCAGCCAAAGGACTGAGAAGACTAATTGCAGTGAGTGAATGGTTGCCAGAGGGGTGGGGGGTAGATGCTCTCACAAGGGTAAAATGTTTAATTTTAATTTAAGAGAACAGTGGCTGTGATGTGGGGGAAAATGTATAGCAGGAAGAACAGGTGGAGACCTTGACAGGGACTCTTTAAGATGAGGATGTTAATCGTTGCATTGGAGGGGGTGTGGTGGGAGGAGTGGTGACAGAGAGAAGGGTTCAACTCTAGATCCTGTTCTGCAGAGATCTATGGACTGCTGATACCTCTGTGTGTTCTTTCCTTCCCTCTCCTTAGTGAGAGTTTGTTCACCTTTCAGGCCAGAGTCTGTCCTCAATATCTGGTGGTCCTGGCTACTCTTTCACATCCCTGAGCTAGTGGGGGGAACAGCTGAGTGGGCCTCTGTGTGCCTGGGTGGAGCCTGTCTCTCTCAGGTCTCCTGGAGGCTCATTGGCTGAGGACCAATGTGGATCTGAGGCCTTTGCCTTTGGCAGCTTCAGTTCTCCACAAAAGCATACCCCAGACTGCTACTTGGATGTACTGAGCCTGGCCATCAGCATTTATGGAACTTAGAGGGGCAGCAGGAGGTGGGCTCAGTCTACAGGCTTTCTTTGGGGCTCCACTTTCAGTAGGCTTCTCACCCCCATCTCATAAATTCCTGTGGCTATAAGTTCACAGCCTCTATCTTGTCTTTTCCGTCTAGTGCAAAGCTCAGGTGAAGAAGGGGACAGATACCTGCCTGTGCAGAATGAAGGGAAATCCATTTGTCTAACTCTTCTCTTCTATGGGTTACTTATTATTTTTTACTTACATTTTCTGCCTAGTAACTGACCAATCACATTCACTATTGGTCCAGGCACCAACAGCCCACTGACCTAACAGCCATTGTCTCAGCCTCCTGTCTCTCTGACTACCCAAGACTGCCAAGAGCCCACCCCTGCATTGCTGGAAACTGGGTCCAGTCTAGTAATTGGTGGCTTTGGAGACTAGCTGGACTGTTCAAGCTCAGTCCCCACCTCAGACTATCAGGGTGGGTCCTTTGACCATGGCTTGGGGTAGGGTCCTGGCCAGGGGTCTGCACTGGTTGGGGTTCAGGGCTTGCAGAGGGGTCACAGGGAGAGACTGGGCATCTATGTAGGGTCAGATGATCCTGCAGAGCTGTGGGAGAGCCCCATCCTCAGTGTGAGGTTAGGAAAAAGTGGGCAGCCATGGTGAGGGATCCAGTCTTGGGGGACCCCCATAAGGGGGTCATGGCCAGGGTGTTTTCTAATTTCCAGTCTAAGCTTTGGGGAGCTGGAATTAAACTGTAGCATGACATTTATACCTTTATTTGCCTGCTTGGAACATGAACACCTGGGTCTCCCATTGGCCAGTGGTGTCTCATCCTGATTTTTAGGATCCAGGCTTCTGGCTAGTAACAGGCTTTGCAGTTTCCATTGGCCAGGGCTAAACCTACTTAATAATAATGATAATATCCCTTATTATATTGAATGTTTAACTATTGGCAGGCATTTAGTTCAGCTGTCGTTTACATAAGCAGTAATCACTTTTTTAACTTTTCATTTTGAAATAATTTTAAACTTAATGAGAATTTGCTTTGATTATGCATTAGCTTTTATGCATATGGATGAACATACGTATCTAGTTATAGAATTGTATGATAGTATGTTCAGGAAATCATGCTTGCACATACATTACATGATCAAAAAAGGAGTGGATAACTCCACCCCTGTGTGGGAATTTTACTATGTAAATTTAGCAAGTTGAAGTGAGAACAACCAGGGACTTCTGCCCAGGTCCAGTCAATCAGTTGAAAATGATTTTTATACTTCATTGCTTCAACAGAATGTTCTTGACAACAAGAAATGGAATTTGGCATCAAAGGAGGTTTGTATCTCATTACTTCTAATTTACATATAATTCTTTCCTTTGTATCCTAGAAACAGGGAACAAACAAGTTACTTTTAGGTATTCTGCCACCCTGCATCCATCATTTGTATTTTATTCTTTCATATGTGTTTTCTCAATAGGCACATCTATGAAAGGGACAGCTAGGCAAGTCAGTTTTGAGTGTTTTTAATTGAATTTACTCATCAAGAACAACAGAAAAGTATAATGCAAATACCTCTGTAAATACATTTGACCCTGTCTTGGTGTTTTATGGGTTTTATAATGCATGATGGTTAATTCCTTGCTTATGACTGTTATATGGCTAGTAGCTGCCTCCTCTTCCCCCCCCCCCACAATCTCTTTTGCATTCCATGACAAACTTGTTAATCTACATTTTTATGTAGGCATATCACTATTTCATGGTCAAGCCTGTTATATTAAAATGATTTTGGAAAAAAAAAATATATAATGCATGATGGATTCATTCCCATGTGAAGACTTCTCCAAAGGATTTATGCACAGAAAATGCCCAGAAGAGTTAAACAGAACCACTTGAAAGACCTTTAATTTCTTGTTAGGTATGTATGTATACATGTATGTATGAATGTATAGATTTAGAGGCAATTATGTGACAATTCCTTTTGTAGTGGATAAAAAATTAATAATAGCAAACTGACATTTTTAAAGTAGGGAAAAGACCAAAATGTCTCTCTCATGACACTGAATGCTCTAGTCTCCAGGCCATACCGCCACTTTAGGCAACTGATTAAACAAAGCTGGCTGAGGCCTGGTAGGACTAGAGGGGATCAAGTTCACCGTAGGCTATATTAAGTCATTCAGACATTCACTTTAACAGGGATGTACATCTATACATTTTGGGTTCATATATAAATAATACACATTTTAAATATTTTATATACACATTATACTTAAAGGTACAGAACATGGATTATTTATTACTCTCTAATCATTGTCAACTTCAGTGTTTTCAAAATCCCTTATGCACCATGTACCAGGCATGGTGTCTCTCTTTTTAAGTTATTAGCTAAGAGGGACACTGCAACCCCTAAAACAATAAAGTATCTGCCACATCTTCCAGACATGCTCCTAAAGTAAATGGAAACACATTGCTCTTTCAGACACCTATGACTCTGCTGGTTGGCAATAGCTCAATATTGCTAGATCTACAGTGTACATTTCCTTCAAACTGGCTCTGTTTCATAGTGCTGGAGGGTGTATGCACCAGGCTAGTGAAACACTAGAACCTACATTTCTGTTCTCTCAAAAACCAATAGTGCTCAGTATGCTGTGTGAAAAATATACCAAGTGAAACAATAATTGCCAAAGTAATAGGAATAAAACTGTAGCCATTGGCCAATTTAATGTAATTATGAATTCCAAAAATATAATTGGATCATGCTTGTAAACTGATCTGTTAATCTGGGCATGATTGAGTTATGATTGGGGCGTTGACTGGGCCACATCAGTAGGGCATTGAGCCCCACCCCTTGGTGGCTGGGGAATCAAATATAAAAGGCAAGGCAGAACAGAGTTGAGGCAGATTTTTGAAAAGAAGTTTGATGTTGGATTTCTGATGTTGGAGAGAAGGCCCCAGGAGAAGAGAAGTGAGCTGTTCACCTGACCGTCTACAGCTGACCTTGTGGGGGAAATAGGAGCTAAGCCTGGAGAGAAACACAGCCCTGGGAAGAGAGGAACCCAAGAAGCCTGAACCTGGCAAATGTCGGCAGCTCTCTTGCTCCCACACGTGGCAATGGACTTTGGTGAGAGAAGAAACTTACGATTTCTGGCCTGGTAACTGTGGACTTCTACCCCAGATAAATACCCTTTATACAGACCAACCCATTTTTGGTATTTCACATTAGCACCCCTTTGGCTGACTAATACAAAAACCAAAATAAATATAATTGGCATTATGGCCTGCTCCCACGGAGGAACAATATGTATGGTATTGCAAACCTAGAGCTTGCCCATTGGCAGCTAATGTCTTAGGGCCTACAGAAAAAACTTCAAATGTCATTTTGCTTACTGAAAAAGATCTCCCTTTCTGGGTACCTAGTAAACATTTATGTTTACATCCCTAAGCTTAATCTTCTTGCTTCACATGAGCTCATCCAAAGTCTTCCTTGACTAGGCTGCCACCATGGCAGATGCACACAACCAAATGGACTGTTGGGTATGCAGATATTTGCCAGCCTCCAGTAGCTCCAGTATTCCTTAGAATATTTTTCCCTCATTCTTGACTAATTTTAGTAATTGGTTAATAACTATAAATCATAACTGCCCTTCTAAATGGCAATTCCCAAAATCCACAAGCTCCTATACTTACTCTGCTTCTGTTAAATGTATCTCTTCTATTGACAGGAAATATGTCAACAAAACCTACTCCATAATTTGTGTCACTTTGGGATGGCCTTATCTGTATGGTAGCAGAACATGGTGTCCTAGATGCTCAAGCAGCCTTTTGTCTCAAAAGTAACAATGGGAGGCTTAACAAATCTTCTCCCTTAAACGTCCCTGTCCTGCTGCAGGGATAATGCCCTGGGGAGGACTGGCAGATAAACAAACCATGTGCCATCTTGCAAAAGACATAAGTACCTCTTCCTGCCAAACTGGTAGGGATATGTCAGACCAAAGAAAGACTTGTACACATGTATCTTGCTGAGTAATGAGAATTTATTTAGGGGGCTTATGTGGAGTCCTCAACTTTGGTAGTGGGAAGATGAGATGGTTCCAAGCCTAGCCCTGGCCTGGTCCTCATCCTTGGTGGCAGGAGGAGAGATGGCACAGCCCAGGCTTATAATCTACACTCACCACCAGAGGAGGGTTTTTAAAATGAGGCATGTCATTGTGCAGCAGGGAATAAGGAGCTGTTTTCTAAGGAATGATGTGAATGGTTCACAAACCAAAATGACAGGAAACAGATCCTAAAGGAACAGATGTGTTCTGCAAGGCAGGAAAGGCTGATCAATATTGGAATGATTATAGGAGGTGATTAGACAGTTAGGGGAAGACAAATGCCATGGCCAGCTTCTGGAAATACAGATTAACATCACAGTGCAAGATCCACTGATCAGTCCTCAGTTACAGGGGCTTGCAGTTTTAACTGTTTAGGGATCCTGCTACTTTTTGGAGTGGGGGAAAGAACTGGAACGTTTAGGGGAGAAAATGCAGTCATGTATGCAACAACTATCCATAACTCACCCCACACACACCTGATGGTGATTAAACAGTCCAGGCTAGGGTGAGACATGGGCAGTGAGGATCACTTTAAACATGCACACCCAAAGTGATGTGCATGGGGTCACAGCTCAGCCAACAGGTCCTGGCATATTTAGTGGCTCTGAGAACCACAGTGGGGGTTTGGGTGATGCTGTCTTGCATGCCTGTCAGAGGAGACAAATTGCTAACCACAGTAATTAATTCAAGTCCAGTTAGGCCTATGCTCCTTGAGGCCCAGCTTGTGGCAAATTGGTGCCTTCACTAGGGAAAATTGGGGTCTTGGCTGAGTATATATGTCATGAAGATGAACCTCCTACAGAAGGAGGATTTGTGTTCACTCCACTTGACCCTGGGTGAGCTCTGTGACTTCTATAAACAATAGAAGAGGAAACAAGACTCATAATCCTGGTTTATAATTCCAAAGGTGAGAAACCGGCATCTTCTACTTCATGTCTCTTTGATCACTATTTTTGGGATTCTTGAGCCAAAGGTAAGGAGTCTGATCATCCTTAGACAATCATCCTGCAGTGGCCATTAGCACATGTATGGTTGACAGGACCAGTTGAGGCCAGCCTTCCAGTCATCCCCTCCCAAGGCAGCAGAAATGTAAGTGAAAAATATCAGGACTTATGAAACCTGAGCAGATACCACCTGAACTCCATGGTCTGGGTCAGACCATGAGAAAAAGGAGAATCATCCAGGATAGCCTTCATATTCCTATGATTATTCTTGGTCAGATGGGTTATTATATATAGTCAATGTTATACATAATCCAAATCTATAGAAAAATGTGTATAAATGTTAACAGCTTCTTGTTTTACCAATTATATGTTTGCTCCATCAAAACTTTAGTAAAAATATAAATCTCATTAACAGATATGAAAGAAAACAGGAACAATTCTTAATCGATCAGTTTACTAGGATGCTAACCTGTTTTTCCAGAAGGCTGCCATGGCATCTGCCTTCCCCCAAACTACCTAATCACCTCCTATAATCAACCTGATATCAATAAACCTTTCCTGCATATACACACATTGAATATGTATATATATATAGATATATAGTTTATATATGAAATTTACTTAGGATATATCAATAGGTTTCCTGAGAAAATTTTTGCCAATGATTATCACACAGAATTGGGAATGAGATGTCATGTTCATTGGGATTTTAATTTTCACAGTACATTCTTTTCATTGTATGCTGCATCTCCCTTGTCTTCTAAAACATCAAGATCAGGATTTAAGGAAAATCCAGAGAGCAAATGAAGTCCTAGAAAGTCCATTTTGCCCTGCCCTTATATGAGCTGTTTCATGAAGCATGGCCCTAGAATTCATGTCCCTTTGGTAAAATGACTCCATTACCAGCTTGGCCCCATGACAATTCACACCAAAATCCTTGGACATTCTCTAAGAAAACTTCAGGATTTATCCACTTGTGCCATGTCTCATCTAGATGACTGAGCCTTCACAGTCATTCATCAACAACAGACACATCTGCACAAAGAACTTTCTGCAGTGCCTTCTTGAGTCCTCTACCAGCAATTACTGAGGGCTCCTGTCCTAAGTACTGCCATTTTTCCTAAGTACTATGATTTACCCTTTGAGTGGTAGCAAACTATGTACACTTAGGGATTTCCAGTGCACATTGCAGAATCTCTGAGGCCACTCAAGGAAATTCAGTCATACCTTAGAGAATAATAGATATCAAGTGATGAGAAAGCCTATGAATAGAGAGGAGGAGGGAGAAAGCTTTACAGGCCTAAGAGACCCAGGACTAGTCTTCTTTCAAAGGAAGCCAGTTACATGAGAAAGCAAAGAAAGCGCTCATGAGTTTTGACTTGGAGGGATGTGAAGCCCTGACAAAGATCGTCCTCTGATACTGAGCAGCACCTCCCTTTCCCTCCTTTTGTGAACCTACTTCTGCAGCCAAACTCTGACCCCAAACTCCTGTTGAGGTCTGAGGTGACATTTATATAACGTACAATGAGAATAGTGGCAGTGGAGTGTAACATGGATCTGGAGAGAGAAAATAGGATTATTTGATCTGTACAGCCCTACTCTCTCCACAATTGTCCTCAAGAATGATGTAATGTTGGTACCAGACCTTTGAGAGAGTCCTTTTGTGAACAAATATTCTAAGTTGCCATGTTTTGTGATTTAAATCATCCCTCACTGTTGCTGGTCTGTCAGTGGATTCTGGAAACTATGACTACGTACATTACTATAGAGTTTTTTAAATGCAAATTTTTGTTTATTTGTGAGAACAAGTAGTTCCCTGATTCTATTCTTCAATAGTCAAATCACCTGTTATCTTGGTCTAGTTTTCTCATATTTTTTATTAATGGGCAATATTTTCTTCTTCAGAACATAATTTAGATGAAAGGATCAATATATAACTTAAGTGTTATGCATATTTTAACTAAGGAATTCATTTTTGTCTTATTATGGATTACTTTTATCATCCCCTTCAATGATAACACAATTTTTTCTGGCTATGAAGGAAAAGGGCATTCTTCAGGGGGAGGAAGTGGGAATAAGCAAGACAGGTCAGGGTGGAAGTAGGGTCATGTAGGAGAGAAAGTAGCATGTCTACTTCCGCAAGGCTGGAGTTGATTTTTCTAGGCAGTCCTATAACACCAAAGCTATGCTCTCAACATTGGTTTGTATTTCTTTAAGCTGTCTCTAAGATTCATGGGTTGATCATAATTGTTGGAGTGATTCTTTAAATTTCTACTACTAGAGATAATATTTTTATTACCAGATCTTTTATTACTTCATTCTGTCTCCATTCACATTAGGAAATCTAAGAAAAGATGGTTATGCCTAAGTTAAATTTCTCTTATTCTATATATTCTCCTTTCATCAAACTATCTATAAGTCATTTAATTTTTCTCCTGTATTGGTTACTTTACAAATATCATCACCAATGAGGGCCCCAGTTTTATGAGACCTGAAGGAATGGGCTTTCCTCAACTAAAATGAAGGGAATTAGTACATCAAGTTAGAATGCTGGCATAGGATAGTTTAATCAAAAAAGCATATTTAAATAACAGAGCTTGTGGGGTTTATCTGGAAAGTGTTTTTATGAGCAAAGTTTCTATATCAAAATTTTTATTTTTATTTTAAATTTCAGGATAATCTCTCCATTTTCCTGTACACTTCATGTTCATCACTACTTTTACCTTCAGGTCACCTTCACACATATTTCCTAGCATGGGATTTCTGTTCCTTTCTCTGCCCAAGTCCATTCAGGGTAGCTTCCTTCATAAACTTGTTCTAGTAGTTGACAGTTGGGTCATTTGCTTGATTTTCTTGTTTTGGCATTTTGTCACTTTTTTATTAATTCTAATTTAAATGGAGGAAACATATTTTTCACCAAGTAAAAATATTTAGTAAAATATATATATTTTTTATATTTGCCTACAAGTTCTAAAGATTTTTATTACTAGAGAGCATTTTGTACATTTTATGAATTCTTTGTACATGAAGTGATTCATGTACTTCTTCCTAAAATACTATAGGCATTACTTCATCACATTTTCTTCACTGAAAGAATGAGTTTGGAGATTCCTGAAGGATGAAAGTTTTTCTCTGAGCCAGCAGGTAGGAAACAGAAACTGAGGTCATGGGTCCTTAGAAAAGAGAAGATTGACATAGGAAGCAGCATGTGTTTTTCTCCTAAACTGGCTTTTATGAATGGAAGAATGGGATATCTAAATATTTCTAGGAAAAATAAAATATTCATTATGAATATTTGAACTCAGTTAAATACTGATACATACAAATAGAACCATTTATCTGTAATGTCCCTTTAGGACCAAAGATTCTATGTCACCATGGTATCTTGTGTTTATTGGAATCCTATTTTGTCTTAGATCTTTTCTTATAACACTTCCCCAATGTTTCTAGTCACTCAGAGTTAACTCATTTCATTAATTACTGGATATTTTCATGGAAATTTATCTAGAATGGAAAACCTTTCCTCTCTGTTATGGTAAGGTATTGTCTGAATACATTTCATGATCCTATTCTTTCAACTGTGAGGCCAATGTTTGCTTGATTTTGTTTAGATGGGTTCCTTTTATAATTTTCATCTTATTTCCTACATTAGTATGTAATTGAATTTGGGATACTAATGACAAAGTATACATTTCTAGATAAATATTGTGTTCATTAGAACAATAAACAAACTGACAGTCAACAAATAATTAATTGTGTTAAAAAAATGTCATATACATACATTAATTGCCTTAAAATTCACTTTATGATTAGCAAAAATAACTGGTAAGTCAGTGATGCTTGTGAATTTGGAAGACTGCTTTATTGGAGAAATTAAATTTTGATGAAATGTTTTCATGAGTTTGTTTGTAGACAGTGTATTGTGCCCAGCAGTTATGGAAGTGACATTCTAGAGAAGACGACTGTGCAGATACAAATATACTTTTTATAAAACCAAGGTAGTATAAGGAATACCTCATTTATTCTTACTATCAAATCACAGTCTGGAAAACAAATTGCAGAGAGGGAGGGGCAAGATGGCATCAGCTTAGGTGGGCACTCGCCATCTCTTCCACAGAGGACAGCTGACTGGGGACAGGATCCTGTCCAAGTGGTCTGTTCTGAGGTACCACAAAGTGAGAACCTTAAGGACATCAATCTGGAGGGAGCTGGACAGTGATGTGGATTGCTCAAGATAAAATCATGAGTTTATCCCCAGCTGGCTAAGCCCCACCCTCAAGGCAAAGGGCAAGTGAGCCCCGACACCCGCCAGCAATCCAGTGAGAGGGAGCATTCTCCAAGAGTGGGAGGGTTCTGGCAAAAGGTAGAGAGGGGTTTCCTTTCGGTGGGTTTGGCTGTCTGGACCCCCTTGCAGTTTTGGGGAGCAAATCAGCTGGCTTGAAGTGGCACTGGGCTGAGGGGAAAGGTGAATCTGCTGAGGAAGCCTGATTTACCTAACCACCCTGTAATATGAGGCTTGGCACAGGAAGGGGCAGAAACAGCCAATTTTATCATTCTGCCCTCATTAATATCAGGATTTCAGCTCCCCTGAGGAGGCCAGGCAATGGGAAGTGTTTGATAAGTTTCCATGAGACTATTTAGGGTGCCCTTGGCAGAGGGGGTGGTCTAGGAGAGACCTTCTTTTGGGTCCCTTATTTCAACAAAAATAAATAAATAAATAAATTAATTAATTAATTAAATAGAAAGTTACTTTTAAAAAATTAACTTAGTTTGATTGCTAAAATCTGCCTCAAAACCTGCAGATAGAAGCCTGCAGGGTAATTGATTGATGAACACAAGCAGCCTAAGAGGCTCCACAAGGGCACAAGAAGGGACGCTGTTCTTCCTTAGCTTTGTTTGACTGCTTGCTTGTGTGTTCGTTTGGTTTTCTTCATTTGATTTTTTTGTTTCTTACTTTTCTTTCCTCTTTCCTCCACCACTCTTTTTTTTTTTAATTAAGTGCTGCTAGCTTGTTTATTCTTTGCTGTGTTTCTCTTTCCTTTATTTCCCTTTCTCTGTGTATATTGTATTTTGCTACCAACGTTAACTCTTTTCCTTCCTTCATCTTTCTACCTTCTGCTTTCTGTTGTGGTTCTTACATTTCACCTTTTTTCATTAATCCACAGCTTCCTGGGTACCAATTTCTATCCTGTCTATTCTGTTTTCTTTTTCACTATTATTAATATTTACTTCTCCCTTTCAACCCTCTCTTTACTCTTTCTCTTGCTCCTCATCATTCTGGCCTTTTAAATCATACTATATACATTCCTCAGTTTGGCTTCCCATTCCATTGTAAGTATTCCACTTTTTTTTTCCCTATTAATCTACACTGCCTACATGAGTTAAATATTCATTTTACTAAGTCTTATAAGACCCATCTTCCAACTTTTATCAATGTTACTATAACCCTTTTTTCTTTCTAACCTCTTTCGATTCCTTTATTCCTAATCATTATCATTCAAGGGAACATTAAAAAAGCAAGGAAATAGAACAAGAAGAAGAAAGTATCAAAGAGAAAATGTAGCACACACACAGAACCACCAACTAAATAAAACTCTAGAAAAGAGAGTGAAGCTAATCAACTGAATAAACCCATCAAGATAAAATGATGACCAGATGACAACAGAAAATTACAAATCATACTGAGAAACAGGAAGATATGGACCAATCCAATGAACAAACTAAAAACCAAGAAAAGATGCAAAACATTGAACAACTAATTAAAGCTCTCCAAACAAATATAATGGACCAACTTAATGAAGTGAAGGAAGAGATCAAGGATATTAAGAAGACACTGGGAGAACACACTGAAGAAATTGTAAACATACATAAAAAGATAATGGATATGATGGTGATGAATGGCACAATCCAAGAAATCAAAAAACGATGGGATCACATAGAGCAGATTTGAACAGGCAGAAGAAAGAATTAGTGATGAGGAAGATAGTACATCTGAAATAAAACAGATAGTAGAAGAGATAGATAAAAAGATAGAAAAAATCCAGCAGGGACTTAGGGATTTAACCGACAACTCAAAGTGCACAAACATATGCATTGTAGGCATCCCAGAAGGAAAAGAGAAGGGAAAGGGAACAGAAGGACTGTTGAAGGAAATAATGGCTCAAAACTTCCCAACTCTATTGAGAGAGATGTATGTACATATCCAGAGAGCACAGTGCACCCCAAACAGTATAAATCTCAACAGGCCTACTCCAAGACATATAATTATCAAAATGTCCAATGCTCAAGACAAAGAGAAAATACTCATGGCAGCAAGAGAAAAGAGAACCATCACATACAAGGGAAGCACAATAAGATTAATTGCTGATTTCCCATCTGAAACCATGGAGGCAAGAAGACTGTGGTATGACATTGTCAAAGTACTAAAAGAAAAAAACTTCCAGCCAAGAATTCTCTATCCAGCAAAACTGGCAATCAAAAATGATGGAAAGTTCAAAATATTCAGATAAACAGAAATTAAGAGCATAGGCCAAAAAGAAAACTGCCCTTCAAGAAATACTAAAGGAAGTTCTACAAGTTGAAAGGAAAAAACAGGGGAGAGAGAGATGGAGAAGAGTGTAAGAATACCTAAAAATACAATAAGAGAAATAAAAACAACATATGACATACATAAACCCAAAAGAAAATATGGCTGTTGTAAGAAATTCATTGAAAATAATAACACTGAATGTTAATGGATTAAACTCACCCGTCAAGAGACACAAATTGGCAGAATGGATAAGGAAATATGATCCATCTATATGCTCTCTACAAGAAACCCACCTTACACCCAGGGATTCAAGGAGGATGAAAGTGAATGGCTGGAAAACAATTATACAGGCAAACAATAACCAAAAAAGGGCAGGAGTAGCAATCCTAATATCAGACAAAATAGACTTTAAATGCAAAACTATTGTAAGAGACAAAGATGAACACTATATATTAGTAAAAGGGATAATCTTTCAAAAAGAGAGAACAATCATGAACATTTATGCACCTAATCAGGGTGCTTCAAAATACATGAGGCAAACATTGGAAAAATTAAGTGGAGAAATAAATGCCTCTGCAATTATAGTGGAGGACTTTAATACACCATAATCACCATTAGATACAACATCTAGACAGAGAAGCAAAAAAGAAACAAAGACTATCAATAATACATTAGAGGACCTGTTCATAATAGACTTATACAGAACACTACACTCAAACAAAGCAGGATATATATTCTTCTCAAGTGCACATTGCTCATACTCCAAGATAGACCACATGGTAGACCACAGAACAACTCTCAATGAATTTAGAAAGGTTGAGATTATACAAAGTTATTTCTCTGATCACAGTGGAATGAAGCTGGAAATCACTAAGGGCCAGAGAGCCAGATAAGGCACAAAGATATGGCAGTTAAATAACACACTCTTATACAAACCATGGGTCAAGGAGGAAATCTCAAAAGAAATCAGTAACTACCTTGAAATGAATGAAAATGAAAGCACAACATAATAAAACCTTTGGGATGCAGCCAAAGCTGTATTGAGAGGGAAATTCATAGCCATAAATGCATATATTAAAAAAGAAGAAAAAGCTAAAATTGAAGACCTAACTGCACACCTGGAGGAATTGGAAAAACAACAACAAACTAAACCTAAAGGAAGTAGAAAGAAGGAAATAACAAAGATTAGAGCAGAACTAAATGACATAGAGAATAAGAAAGCATTAGAAAAAATAAACAAAACCAAAAGCTGGTTCTTCAAGAAGATCAATAAAATTGTCAAACCTTAAGCTAGACTAACAAAGAAAAAGAAAGAGCAGATGCAAATACAAAAAATAAGGAATGAGGAAGGGGATACCACTACTGACCCTGCAGAAATAGACTATCATAAGAGGATACATTGAAAAAATTATATGCCAAAAGAATGATAATTTAGAGGGAATGGACAAATTCCTAGAAACTCACAAACAGCCTACATTGATGAAAGAAGAAATTGATGAACACAACAGTCCAATTACAAGTAAAGAGATAGACTTAGTCATCAAAAACCTCCCATCTAAGAAGAGCCCAGGACCAGATGACTTCACAGCTGAATTCAACCAAACATTCCAGAAAGAGCTAACACCAATCCTGCTGAAGCTTTTCCAAAAAATATAAGTAGAAGGAATATTGCCTAACTCATTTTACGATGCTAACATTACCCTAATACCAAAACCAAACAAAGATACCACAAAAAGGAAAATTATAACCAATTTCTCTAATGAACCTAGATGCTAAAATCCTCAACAAAATACTTGCTAATCGCATTTAACAACATATCAAAAGGATTATACACCATGACCAAGTGGGTTTCATCCCGGTTATGCAAGGTTGGTTCAATATAAGAAAATCAATCAATGTAATACACCACATAAACAGACTGAAAGAAAAAATCACGATCATCTCTATAGATGCAGAAAAAGCATTAGACAAAATACAGCACTCTTTCCTGATAAAAACACTGCAAAAGATTGGAAAAGAAGGTAACTTTGTGAACATTATAAAGGGTAAATATGAAAAACCCAATGATAACATCATCTTCAATGGTGAAATTCTAAAAGCCTTCCCTCTGAGATCGGGATCAAGACAAGGATAGTCACTATCACCACTCCT
>JAQZBX010031087.1:5989-26590 GCA_029593785.1 Cabassous unicinctus
TGCCCTGTTTACTTCTTTTTGGTCTAAATTCTACCTTGTTCGATATCAGGAACACACTCCCTGTTTTCATTTTTGCTTGAGTTTGCCTGATATATATCTTCATATTTTATTACTTAAAAATTTTATATTCAATACAGTGCACTTTTTTGGTGTGCACTTCTGTGAGGTTTAGCACATACATGGTCTCGAGGCCCCACCTCCACAGGAAGGGCACGGAACAATTCCGCTACTCCCTAGAACGCCCTTTGTTGCCAAACCCTCTCCCACCCCAGACCCTGGCAAGCACTGATCTCTTCTCTGCCCCTATAGTGTTTCCTTTTCCAGAATGTCATATAAATGGGGTCATATTGTACGTAGCTGATATTTTATTTCCTGGCGTTTGTTTGATTATTAGAGTCTATTTAACCTGATAGTTGAGACTGCCCATTTATTTCATGTTTTCTGAAAAAAATTTTTAATCTCTTCTGCAGGATTTTGTCTCCACAATTATCCGTTTATTTGACAGCCCTTCAACTTCCATTCGAGCAAAAGCCTTCCTGGTTCTTTTGTATATTTTGATTCATAACCGTGAGATGTTGCTACTCAGTTGCCAAGCAAGGTATGATATTTTCTTATGGTTTCATTAAAAACTTCAATTTGGTTCCTCTTTTATTAGTATTTTTAAAATACCTTTTTTTTTTATTAGAGAAATTGTAGGTGACAGAAAAACCATGCAGAAAATATAGAATTCCCACATAACCCCGTACACATGCAGGGTTCCCTATTTGCATTGTGTGGTACCTTTGTTACAGTTGATGAAACGATATTATATAATATATATATAATATAATTATTATAATTATACTAATAACTGTAGTCCATAGTCCAAGGTTCACTGTATAGTGCAGTCCTATGTTTTTTTAAAAATTTTTATTCTAGTAACATATATACAACCTAAAATTTACTCTTTAAACCATATTTAAATATATTTAATTGCCTTTCATAGGGCATTTCTTGGCTTCTTATGTGTACCTGATTTAAAAAAAATTTTTTTCTAGATTTTCAGAGTTTTAATATTTTACTGGAACCTCAGAAACCTCTGGCACTGAAGCAGGGTAGGCAGTCCAGGGAAGGATGCTAAACTTGCTTCTGGTTTGTGCCTTTGGGAGGCATTCTTGCTGAAGTGGTCTGGTTGTGCTTCCCTTGTTGGGAAGACTGTGGAGAGAGCTGCTAAAGGCTGGGGAGGGGCGGCCTGGGGGAGTAGAGCACGGCTCAGGAGGCCCCGGAGGCCTGCGGTCTGGTGGCTGGGGAGGGGCAGCCTGGTGGAGTAGAGCACGGCTCAGGAGGCCCTGGAGGCCTGCGGTCTGGTGGCTGGGGAGGGGCAGCCTGGTGGAGTAGAGCACGGCTCAGGAGGCCTGGAGGCCTGCGGTCTGGTGGCTGGGGAGACCCCACACCCTCTCTGGGTTTCAACTTGTTCCTCTTAAAGGAGAACCTGTGCTGTATGCACCCTAAGTTCTCCATTCTCTGATGCTTTATGATTAACATCTTAACTGTCTGGTCCATGCCCCATGTGCCATTGAAGCTCAGCTGATCCCTGAAAGTCTGGTTTAATGTCTCTTTTTAGATCCTGATATGTATTTGTAGAACATTGAGTAGAGCTGGAAGTGCTGGATTGTTCTAGATTAGGGGTTGACAGCCTTTTTCTGTAAATGGCCAGAAAGTAAATATTTTAGGCTTTGGAGATCAAAAGGCAAAATTGAAGATATTATTATGTATATAATGAGAGAGAACAAATTTCTACAATTTTTTAAATTGACAAAGTTGAAAATGTAATAATTGAACACTGGTTTTTTTGCTAATACAGATCTAATAAGAATAGACTTCTTTTCTTGGGAAGGATAACATTTTGCTTTATTGAGGCTCAAAGTTAGGGTCTGCATCATAAATCTATTGCAAATGTTTGTCTGTTAATGCTCATCTGCTCTGAGATTTTGCATATTTCCTCTTTGAAAATGTCTGTTCACACAGACAAGTACTGTCAACTGCCAGTATCAGTCCACCACCCATCAGCATATGATTTTAATTGTGCATATTCATTGATTGGCAGGCATTTGTGGAATTCTGTTAGATTCTTCTCTTAATATTTGTCTTTTAGCACACCGTTACATTGCAGCTGACTCACCTCCCACTGAAGGGCAGGTGGAAGCTCCGAGCCTTCCTTTCAACATCTCTCAAGGATCACTGGCCTTTGTTGTTTTGCGTTTAGTGTCTTGAAAACCACTGTCATATATTCTTGTCAATTTTTTGGTTGTTTTAGAAGGGAGGGTGAATCTTCTCCCTGTTAGTTCATTTTGGCTGGAACTGGAAATCACCCTCATCTATTTAATTTTAATACCTTGCCACTGGCTCTGTTGCCTCTAATCTCTTTTTGTGTCTACCGTCCGTTTTCTTGAGGACAGCTAAAGCAGTTTTTCAGCGGCTGTTCTTCCATCATTTCTTGAGCTCACAGTCTGGTCTCAGTATCGCAACCAGAGCCACTTTTACACGGTGTGAACCAGTGTTTGTTTCTTCCCTGCACAGACTCCTCTCATGATGTCCTTGCCTTGGCTTCTCCTGCCGTGACCTAGCCCCTGCCCACCTCCGCGTCCTTGCCTTCTGTAGCCCTTCTCTCTGCTCGCCCTTGCTCCACGTGCTGCTGCTCTTGGGCACTCCTCACCTGTTCCACCCCTGCCGGACTTCTCCCAGCTTCCGTTCTCCGTGCCTGCAACACTCTTCCCCAGACGCTTGCCTGGCTGATTCCTGCTGGGCTGCTGGTCTCTGTCGATGAAGTGTTACCTCTTCTGAGTGCCACTCTGATTCCCCCATCCAAAATATCCCCATAACCCCAATTACAGATGCTCTTTAATTGGGAAGACCTAAACCATTCAGACCTTCAGAGCCGGGGCCTGGAGCATTTGGTCCTCCATGGCACTTGCTCTGACTTCCAAAGCCCTGAATGAATATTTAGTGACTTCAGCAGTGGTGAGAAGATGGTGTTCTGAATGCACATCCCTGACCCTGACTTCTCCTCTGCTCTCTCTCTGGAGCAACACAGTGAGCAGGTGAGTGTAGAGAGGGCCTGGAAGGTGAGGCTTAGCCTCGCGGGAGAGAGGAGGGAGGCTCCGTCCTTCTGACACTGTGGAGCAGCCAGCAGAGCTGGGGCAGAGGTGATGGCCCTGTCCTCAAAACTTGGTGAATACTGGATCCGGGCTTTCACAGGGTCCAACTTGCAGCTGCCAGTACATCCCCAAAGGGATGTGCATCCTTGCTCTTGTGGGCCGCTGCTGCTGGGGCAGGCAGCCCAGTTCCCAGGATGCCTGGAGCAGCACTGTCCTGGTGGGCCCACCACTGCCTCACCTTCCTGCACTTGAGCAGAACGGCTCCCTCTCGCTGGGTGCATCTTTGCCACAGTCTGTCCAGACCACGTGCTGAGAGGTGACAGGATCAGCTGCAGGCAGAGATACAGCCCATTGAGGGGGAGACAGTATTCAAAGGAGGAAGGACCAGAATAACATGCACCTGTTCATGAAGCAGAACTAATGAAGAGACAACTAAGCATTTTTACAATCAAGCAAAGAAAACTCTTATGGAGAGGTGATTACATTTTAAAAATTTGGTTTTTTAGGTATGAGGATTTTGTTAAAACTCAGTGGCATGCCTAATAAAACTGAAAGAGCTGTCTCTCTGGAGGAAGGCATGAGTGCTTTGCAAGGCAGTGTGGAAGCAACGTTGAGCCACATAGAGCTAGAGAGCAACGACGTGGAAAACAGGTGAAATCAGTAAGGAAGAGGGAGTGTAGGTCCTGGAGACCTCACGTGCAAAATGCCAGGAATCCCAGGAGGTGCAAAGGAGCAGATGGAGTACAGTTCATAATTGAAGAACTAATCGCAGTCATCTTCTTGTGGAATGAAAATGTGGTTATAGCTGCTTTCTGCTGATACTGTACTAGAATGAGAGTAAAGGAATTAAAAAGGCACAAAACCACAAGGGCAGAGAAAGGGAAAGAAGGCTAAAGCAGATGGGTGTGGTCTTGTATTTTGGAAGCTGAGAAGGTGAGAGATAAATATTCACTAACTTAGTCCAGTGGGTAAATCCCTCATCCTCTGCGAGGGGAAAGGCCAATAGGAGACACGGTTACTGCAAGACAGAACTCTGGAAAGTTTGGGGATTAGGGATACAAGGTTCTTCTGAAGCAGTGGGGCAAGGGAGGTGAGACCCAAAAGAGGAGGACGGAGGGAAATCTGTATGGAAGGTTGGATCCCTACCCTCCCTCCCTGAACGTCCAGGATTGTCCAGGATCGTCTTCCTCTTCCACGGGAGCAGGGGACTTGGAACTGGCCAAGGAGTATGAGAGAGTTTTCTACACTAGTCTTTCTTCTTCTTTTTGTGTTTATTTGGAAATTCTCATTATAAAAAGTTAATAAAATCTTTAGTGATACAATTTAAAATGTTCAGAGGAAAATTTGCAGCCATAAATGCTTTTATTATTAAAAACAAATGGACTGAAACCAAATTAAATAATCAAGAAACTTGGACAAGAAAGAAAGGGAAAATACATTCCTTTCATAAGGTATAAAAAGACCAATACATTTACATATAAAATATATTAACATGTCTCATTAAGGAATAAGAAGAGACATGAAAACATTCACCAATAGGAATGAAAAAGCTGATATAAACACTAGTATGGAAAAAAAATTAGAAGATTTGAGAGATTATGTGTAACTTTATGCAGTGATTTTTTAATAGAAGGACAAAAAGATGATTTCCTAGGAAAATATGAGTTACCAAAATTGAGTAAAGAATTATAAAACCAGAAGAGTTAAAACAAAAAAAAAAAGAAGAAATTTGATAGCAAAAGTATGAAAAAATATTTGACAGTAATATTATGAATAAAATATTAGCAAATCGAATCCAACAGCACATTCTTTGAATAATAAAAAAGGAATACCAGAGTGGTTCAGCACTAAGAAATCCATCAAAATCAAATTATGGAAGAAAAGCTTATCTCAGTAAATATGAGGATTTTGTTAAAACTCAGTGGTATTCCTAATAAAAACATCTTCCTAAATATGGCAGCCAATCCATAGAAAAGTGAACAAGGTGTCTGAACATGAAGAAAGAAGGATTGTCAATCACAAATCATGATATGAAAAGAGTCTTAATATCATTAATAGATAAAGGACAGTATTTAGTTAAATTTCATATAATGAAATTCAGATTGGGAATTTTATTTTAAATGGGACAACATCCAGTGCTAGCAAAGATGTAGATAAAATTACTTAAATCTTTTTGTTTATTTAATATTTTATAACCATATACTGGTAACTGTTACAATTTTCTAAGTTTTTAAAGATAAAAATATGACAATCACATTAGTGGATTCACTGGATTTTTAAAATCAATATCTATTTTCACAATTTGACAAAGTGTAAATAAAACCAAGATAAATGCTGTTTTTAGAGAACAGTTGTTTTGTATTTGAGGGCTTTGAGAATATAAATCACTGATGCTTACATTATTTCTTATTTTAAATTATTCTATATCATCAAATTTCACCTCTTTAGTTTTTTTTTTTTTTTTAAAGATTTTATTTATTTATTTATCCCCCCCTGCTGCTTGTGCTCCCTGTGTCTATTTGCTGTGTGTTTTTCTGTGTCTGCTTGTCTCCCCCTGTTGGGTCGTCCTGCTGCGTCAGCTCACCGTGCCGCGCGGGCTGGCTTGCCTTCACCAGGAGGCCCCGGGAATCGAACCCGGGGCCTCCCATATGGTAAATGGGAGCCCTATTGATTGAGCCACATCCGCTTCCCACCCCTTTAGTTTTTAAATTAAGCTTTTTAATTTGAGATAATTGTGGATTCATGTGCAGCTGTAAGAAATAATACAGAGAGCTCGCTTGTACCCTGTATCCAGGTTCCCCAGCAGCATCTTGCAAAGCTGCAGTACATTGACACAACCAGGAGAGTGACATGGACGCTGTAAAGCACCAGAACCTTTCCATCACTGAAGGGCCACTGATGCTGCCCTTTTATTGCCACGCCCACCTCCTCCCCTTCCCCCACCCCATCCTTCACCCCTGACAACCACTAGTCTATTCTCTGTTCCTCTAATATTGTCATTTCAGGAATGTTGTATAAGTGGAATTGTACAGTATGTGACGTTTTGAGACTGGCTTTTTTTTTTTTTTCACTCAGAATAATGCCCTTGAGTTCCATCCCAGTTGTTGCCTGTATCAGTAGTCTGTTCCTTTAATTCTGGGTGGTATTCCATTTTAGGGATGTATCACAGTTTGTTTATACCATTCACACCTTGAAGGACATCTGGCTTGTTTCCAGGTTTGGGCTATTATGAATAAAGCTGTTATGAACATTCATGTACAGGTTTTTGTGTGCACTTAAATCTTTATTTCTCTGGGGTAAATGCCCAGGAATGCAGTTGTTGGGTTCTGTGGGAAATGCATGTTCTGTGGGAAATTTTTTAAGAAACTGTTAAACTGTTTTCCAGAATGGTGGCACTATTTTACATTTCCACTAGCAATGTATGGGTAATCCAGTTTCTCTGCAGCCTTGGCATCATAGTTTTAATTTTATTCATTCGAATAAGTGTGTACTGATAACTCATTATTGTTTAAACTTGCATTTCCCAATTGCTAATGATATTGAACATCTTTTCATGTACTTATTTTCCTTCTGTATATTACTTCAGTGAAATATCTCCTCCTGTCTTTCATTTAGTTTTTTTTTAAAAAAAACAGTTTATTGAAGTATATCATTCATACATGAACATACATAAACTATAAGTGTTCAGTAAACATCGTGAACTCACAAAACAAACATGCATAACATCATACAGGGCTCCCACACATCACCCCACCACAAACACCCTGCATTGTTGTAAAACATTTGTTAACAAATCATGAAAGAGCATCGTCAAAGTATTACAGCCTACTATAGTCCGTATCTCCCTTCCCTATACATTTTTTTAAGGATTTATTTATCATTTATTTACTTTTATCCATTTTTATCCCCTCCCCCGCTTTTGCTGTTTCTGTGTCCATTCGCTGGGCAACTTTCTGTGTCCGTTTCCTGCCCTCTCTTCTCATCCTTCTCCTGTCTTCACTGGGATTCGGTCCTTGGAATCTCCGATGTGGGAGAGAGGCGTCCTACCGCCTGCGCCACCTTAGTTCCTGGTTTTTCGGAGCGTCTCGTCTTGGCTTTCCCTTGTGTCACTCTCATCATATTGCTATGTGCTCGCGGGGCCTGATGGCACACCTGCGTGTGGGGCCTGGTAGCACACCTGCGGGCGGGGCCTGGCGGCTCACCCGCTCGTGGGGCCTGATGGTCCACGCACCTTCTATATTTTTCTTTTTTTAATTTTTACCTGGAGGTGCCGGGGATCGAACCCAGGTCCCTCCATATGGGAGACGGACACCCAACCACCCAAGCCACATCCGTCCCCCTGCTATATCTCTTAAGGTTGACCAGAGATACCCAAAGTTACAATCTTTTCCCATACAGGATGGTCATATAATAAATCAGGCTTAGTTTATCACCAGCATTCTAAAAACCAGACCTAGGGAGAAAAACTAGGTCTGGGGACACATGCATGGTTTCTAATATAGCAAATGTTTAGCCTACCCTGATTATCACAAAATCAGGACAGTGAGACTATTTGCATCTTTCATTTAGTTTTGAATTGGTTTGCTGGGTTTTTTTACAGTTGAGTTTTGAGAGTGTTTTTTTTTTTTTTAATATACTCTAGACACGAGTCCATTGTTTGGATATGTGGTTTGCAAATACTTTCTACCAGTCTGTAGCTTCTCTATCATCCTCTTGACAGGGTCTTTTGCGGAGCACACATTTTTAATTTTGATGAATCCACTTATCAGGATTTCTTTTAAATGGAGTATGTTTTTGATAAAACTCTTTGCCTAGACCTTAGATCCCAAAGATTTCCTCCTATGTTTTAAAAAATGTATATCATTTTACACTTTACAGTTAACTTTGTAATCTATTTTAAGTTACTTTCTGTAGCTGCCCCACTTAAAATATATAATTGCCTTAAGTATATGTCTTCTATTTGCTTCAGTAATCAAATGTGATTTAAGAAATTTGTGAGACACGTTAGATTACTGTGTTTACCCCCGTTTTTACCAATTCTTTTGTCCTTTACTTTTTTTTGATATTCCTAGCCTTCTGTTACCATTTCCTTTCTGTTTAGGAAATTTTCTTTAGCCATTCTTTAAGTAGCTTTGCTAACATGACATTTTGTTAGTTTACTTTCATCTGAGAAACCTTTAGTTTCCCTTCATTCCTGAAGGCTATTTTCACTGGAATTAAAATTTGCACCTGGAAGTCCTGAGAAATGCTGTGCCTTTTTCTTCTGCCTCCAAGGTTTCATCTGAGAAATCACCTGTGATCACTTTTAAGTAATATGTCATTTTTCTCTGACTCCATTGGAGGTTGTTTCTTTGCCTTTAGTTTTCAGAAGCTTGTTATGGATCTTGGTGGAGTGCCAGCTCGCCCCGTTCCCCATCACCTTGTTTTGCATCATTGATGCTGAGTAGGATGGGAGCTCAGGTCCCATTAGGCCTTCTGACAGTGGAGGAGGGGAAGCTGAGTGCCAGGTAAGCTTGCCTCACCTCACCTGGCTCCACCTTGTTGATGCTGGGTGTGGGTGGAAGTTTAGTTCCCACTGGGCCTTGTTGACATTGGGGAGAGGTGTTGAAGCCTAATGATAACTCTCCTCACCTTGCTTTGCCTCATTAAGTCTTGTTGGTAGGTGAGGTTGGAGGTCAAGCTCATCATTGAGCCTCCCCCCACACACACACTAATCTGGTGTGGGGCTCAGAGTACCATGTGCTTTTGCCAGTGGGGGGATGGAAGACCAGCTTCCCACTCTGACCCACCGACCCTGCTCAGCTGGAGAAGTTGCAGAGCAGCCTGGTTTTACTGGGGAAGGTCCTGCTCAGTCTCAGAGACATGCCCCCTTCAGCTCACTGTCACCTGCTTCCACTGAGAAGGAGATGGAAGATTAGCTCCCCACATGGCCTTACTCACACTCATTGCCCAGCGGGGGAATTGGAGCACACCACCTGCTTTCCTGGGGCTGGGATGTTTGTGGGGTGGAAGATCAACTCCCTTCTTGGACCTGCTAAAACTGCAGGAGGGTGGGAAGAGGTATGTGTGTGGTTTTCTGTTGGTGTTTGGCCAGTGTGGATCAGGTTTTCCATGGTAAGGCCACTCTTTTACCCATCCTTTGGTTAGAGGAAACAGGCTTTTCTTGGAGCTTCTTCTGGCAGTTCTGGGCTGGAGACTTCTGCAACATTGTGTTTGGGATTTTTGAGAGGCAGTAAGGAAACCAATGAGACACTCCTGTGTCCCCCCCCAGGTCATGAGGTTCTTGGGCAGTCAGCCTCCTCATTCCTAGGCTTGTTATATTATGCCCAGGGTATTTTAGTTGCAAGAGGGAGGACCTGGGAGGAATGGGCCTACTCCATCTTGGCAGGACCAAAGTCCAAAGTTACTTTTAAACATTGCTCATGGGAATGAGTTGCTGCAACTTTTTGGACAGTAAGTTGGAGACATCTTTTGCTATGAACACCACCCAGTGCTTTTATTCTATTAGCCCTGCATTTGATGTTTAGCTGCCAGAAATAAAAGTATTAATTGGTCAGAGTATATCCATGAAGTTATCCAATGCATTGTTTCTAGTAGCCAAGAACTGGAAATATAGTCAACGTCTATTGATATGGAAATGCTTGAATAAATGACTATAGGTATAATATAAATGATTCATTTGATTAATCTGGAAAGGTGTTCATTGTTTGCAGATAAGTAAAAAAATGGGTAGAATTATATTTTTATGAAACAACAAACAAATGGCAAAACTATCCTATTTGTGTGTATTTGTATAGAGAAGGGCATGGAAGGATACTACTAAATTGATTTTCTGAGGAGGGTGGTGTAGGGAGTTTATTTATACTATCTTTATTCATTTTTAGACATGTAGCAATAAGTATCTTTCACTTCTTTAATAAAAAAACACTAATGTAGTTAAAAAAAAAATGTTAGCAGTAAGTACTGGTTGTTTTGGAAGGATTAAGGAGATCCTTATGGCAGTCAAAGCTCAAATTTTCTTAGTTTATAATCTATATTTAATCTATAAAGTCTTCTCTCAGAAACAAACAGGCAGCCAGTACATACCATGGACAATGGGGGACATTTGTCCCTTTGTGTTCTGCAGCCTGGGTATTCCATTTGTGATAAGCTGCCCCTAGCATATGCATATAAAATGCAAAGGTAGAATGTAAAGGTATGCAAAAGAGAGGCAGCCTTCAGGCTAGAGAGAGATTTAAATCTTCTGTGATGCCTTTATATGGAAAAGTGTCCTTCCTCCCTTACCTGTCCCTTGAAACGCCACTAACTGCTGGAGTTCTGAGCAAATCACGGTGCTGCCATCTGCATGAGAACTGAAACCTCACATCAAGAGCCATGCATGATCACCTTTGCTACTTTATGTAGATGTTTTTTCCTGCCTACCATCATCACCACTGGCCTTTTATGGATTAAATTTCAATGCATTTCTATGGTGTCAGCCTGCAAATCTATCTAGCATGAGACAGGCAGTGAAATTGAGCTGTCAGGATCAGGTAAAAATGATATGATAATCCCAAATGTCCACCTATTTCTTCAGATGTCTTCAATATTCATTTTGAATATGACAGGTGATAAAATAGGGCTTTATGTGTCTCTAGATATGATAACCCTTTTAGAGGATGAAGTCTTATAAGTTCATTGTATAGGTTTGCTATGAGCCTGAAATGCCAGTGCCTATTGATGGATGGATTTTTTGCTAGAGTTTTTTCCTCCACATAGCATTGCTATTAATATGATAATCAGTGGAATAAAAGAATTCTGCCTCGATCTTCAAAGAGTTGTTTTTTTTTAAGAAATATTTACTGTGGATAATTGGTTCACTGTGTGGGAAAAAATTATTTCATCAGCTTACACTATATAAAAGTTAAGTCCAGATGGATTTAAGAATTATATACCAAAAAGAAACAATAAACAGCTGGAAGAAAATATATTTAGATATGGGCCAGGAAAGTTTTTCTGAGTAGAAAAAGCAATGAAGGAAACCATAAAAGGAAATAATGATAGTTTGGTTTTGTGGCAGTTTGAGATTATTTTATGCATCCTCAAAGATTAGGTTTGTAAACTAATCTATTCCCCTGGGTGTGATACCCTTTGATTGCATTAAATTCAGCTGAGGTGTCTGATTAAAATTACCTGTTAAGATTAGGGCTTTTGATTTGACTTCGTCAGTGGGTGTGACTCAGGTTGAGTCCCTGCTACCTTGCTAGGTCTGATCTAAATGGACACTCACTCAGACAGACACACAGAAGAGAGAGCACTGTCGTGTTTTTTTTTTTAAAGATTTATTTTATTTTATTTATCCCCCCCTTGCTGCTTGTGCTGCTGTGTCCATTCGCTGCATGTTTCATCTGTGTCTGCTTATCTCCCCCTTGCTGTGAGGTCTTGCTGCATCAGCCCTCACAAGGAGGCGCTGGGAAGCGAACCCGGGGCCTCTCATATGGTAAACGGGTGCTCTATCCATTGCGCCACACCCGCTTCCTGCCGTGAGGTTGCTGCATCAGCCCACCGCACCGCTCAGGCCGGCGTGCCCTCACAAGGAGGCCTCGGGACACGAACCTGGGCCTCCCATATGGTAAACGGGGGCTCTATCCACTGAGCCACACCTGCTTCCCAGCACTGCCGTTTTTGATCCTGCCATGTGACAGAAAGGAGAAGACTTGAGCGGCTGGGCCCCCAGGGAGAGATGAGCCATTTGCCTAAGAGTTTGCAGCTGACTTTGGGAAAAGAGCAGAACAGCTGAGACTGGTAGGAAAGGCTGGGAAAGAAACAAGCCCTATGCCAGGAGAGAAGGGACTGCAGGATCACTTGAGCATGAAGCCTCAAGATGCTGGGCCCATGTTGCTCAGGAGGAAGAGGTAACCTGGATGGGAAGGAGAGACCAGGCAGAGGTCGCCTGCCATCTTGCTTCAACACATGGCAGCTGACTTTGGTGAGGACGCACCTCTTATGGTGCCTTGCGTTGGACTTTTTATGGCCGTGTAACTGTAAGCTTTTACCCCAAATAAACCCCCTTTATAAAAGCCAGCAGATTTCTGGTACTTTGCATTGGTACCCCCTTGGCAGACTAACACAGTTCCTTAACAGGCCCTCCATGAGACCAGACAGATCGCCCGCCATCTTGCTTCAACACATGTCAGCTGACTTTGGTGAGAAAGCACCTCTTACGGTACCTTGAGTTGGACTTTTTATAGCCTTGGAACTGTAAGCTTTTATCCAAATACCCTTTATAGAAGCCAACAGATTTTTGGTACTTTGCATCGGCACCCCTTAGGCAGACTAACACAGATATATATAAATTAAATATCTTTTATTCCCCTAAAATCACAAATAGAGTTTACCTGCTAACAAAACCTGGAACTTTTTATATCATATATAATAGAGTATTAATCTTTGTACTGTGAAGAGATTTGTGAAGATAACAGATACTCAACCTCAGTAATCAAAGAAATGCAAAATAAAACAATAAACAAATACTACTTCTGCCTGTTATCTTGTCAAATTAACAAAAACTGCCACTATATTATATCTATGGTGCAGATATAGGGACTACCTTTTTGAGGGCCTTTTTATAACGTATATCAGGAATCCCTATGATTCAGTAGTCCGCTGTTATAAATAAACTTGAATCAAAGGTTTGTAACTTATTAGGGATGTAAAGTACCTGAAAGATCTGAATCGTCAGTGAACTTACCTTTTCTTAGTTGATGAGGTTTTCATTAACTTTAGCTAATAGAAATGAAAGTATCTCCAGGCTCCTCATAGAAGCCTCTGAGTTCTATTTCCTGCCATCTGCACCACTTAGCAGCAACCCACTTTTCCTGTGGTAATTATGATCACTTACTCTAAGCCAGTGATTCTTAACCTTTTTTGTTCCATGGACCCCTTTGCCAGTCAGGTGAAATGAATACCATAATTTATTTATTGCATATGTTCATAAGTGAAGGAAATGCTAGATTTCAGTTAGAGGTCAGAGAAAATAAAATAAGTTGATTTTTTTTTTCAATTCAAGCTCATGGACCCCCTGGTATCTTCCCATGGACCCCTTAGGAGTCAGTGGACCCCCGGTTAAGAACCCCTGCTCTAAGCAGTAGAGTAACTTTCTTATTGCCCCAGGTAACTAGGTGACAGTTACACTTCCAGTTCAATGAGATAGTTGTTGTGTCCTCTGGTGGAAGCTCTCCCCTCTGGGGACCAAGCCAGCACAGCTCAAAGCTATGGAGACTGGAAGCAGACAGCCTATGAGTGGGCTACAAGGTATAATAGTGAGAGGTCATTCCCACTTCCACCCCTTGACTGCCAGACCTGTGTGTTTTGATTATGAGAGAGACAATAGCATGTGTATTGGTTGCAGATTCAAAAAATAACTTCGTGTTGTAAGATAGAATCCAGTTTTTTCAGTGTGTTATCTCCCAGCCTGCACCATGACTGAGTTTTCAGTAGGCCATTTCTCCTTTCTGTCAAGACAGGTGCTTCTGGATGATGAGGTACATGGTAAAATCATTATCACACTTCTTAGGCTATTAGTAAATTCCTTGATCAGAAACAGTGTTATGCTGATTACCATGATGGTAAATAAGATGTGTCATAAATCTGTTGTTGGTGGTGGCAGAAGCTTACTGGTAAGGAAAGCAAATTGATATCCAGATTATGTGTCTATTCCAGAGAGGATAGGTTGCTGCCTGCTCCAACAACCAACTTGCTACTATGTGGGACCAGATGGGACCAGGCTGAGGGCTCGGGCTCGGCGTTGGCTTCTCCTGATGGCTGGCTTTGGTATTAAAATGATGTTGCCCTCATCAAATGAGTTAGGAAGAGTTCCCTCCTTTTCAATTTTTTAGAAGAGTTTGAACAGGATTGGTGTTAATTCTTCTTGGAAGTTTGGTAAAATCACCAGTGAAGCCATCTCTTCCTGGGCTTTTCTTTCTATGGGAGGTTTTTGATGACCGATTCAGTTTCTTTTCTCATTCTGCTTTTTCTTGAGTCAATGTAGGTAGTTTGTATATTTCTAGGAATTTGTCCATTTCATATAGGTTATCTAATTATCATAGAGTTCATAGGATTTTCTTATCCTTTTTATTTCTAAGAGGTCAGACGTATTGTACCCTCTTTCATTTCTGATTTTAGTCCTTTGCACCCTCTCTTTTGTCAGTCTAGCTAAAGGTATGACGGTGTTGATCTTTTCAAAGAATCAACATTTGGTTTTGTTGATTCTCTCTTTCATTGATCTCTGCTCTTATTTCCTTCCTTAAGCTTGCTTTTGGTTTATTTTTCTCCTAGATCCTCCAGTTGTGAGAGTAGGTCTCCAATCTGAGCTCTTCTTTTTTAATGTAAACATTTAGAGCTACAAATTTCTCTTTGCTGCATTCCATAAGTTTTGGTATGTTGTGTTTTCATTTTCATTTTCCTCAAGATATTACCTGATTTCCCTTGTGGTTGCTTCTTTGACCCATTAGTTGTTTAAGAGTACATTGTGGGAAACAGATGTGGCTTAAGCAATTGAGCTTCCGTCTACCATGTAGTAGGTCCAGGGTTCGATTCCCGGGGCCTCCTGGTGAGAGGCAGGCTGGCCTGAGTAGAATGCTGGCCTGCGCAGGAAAGCTGGCCTGCGTGGAGAGCTGGCGCAGCAAGATGATACAACAAAAAGAGACACAGAGGAGAGACAATAAGAGATGCAGCGGAGCAGGGAGCTGATGTGGCACATGAGATTGAGCGCCTCTCTCCTACTCCAGAAGGTCCCAGGATTGGTTCCCGGTGCCGCCTGAAGAGAAGGCAAGCAGACACAGAAGAACACACAGAGTGCAGACAGTGAGTGCAAAACAGTGAGGGGGTGGGGGTTGAGAAATAAATAAAAATAAATCTAAAAAAAAAAAAAAAAAAAAAAATACATTGTTTAATTTCCACGTATTTGTGAATTTTCCATTTCTTCCTCTGTTAGTGATTTCTAGCTTCATTTCACTGCCATCAGAGAAGATACATTGTAAGATTTCAACATTTTTAAATTTATTGAGACTTATTTTGTGACCTAACATATGGTCTATTCTGGGGAATGATCTATGTGTTCTAGAGATGCTACTGTTGGGTGGAGCACTCTATATATGTCTGTTAGGTCAAGTTGGTGTATAGTATCATTCAAGTCTTCTATTTCCTTACTGATCTTTTGTCTAGATGTTCTATCCATTATTGAAAGTGGTATATTAAAGTCCCTTACTATTAATGTAGAACCATCTATTTCTCCCTTGAAATTAGTCAATATTTGATTAATATATTCTTGGGCTCTGCTGTTAAGTGCATATGTATTTTTTTTTTTTTAAGATTTATTTATTCCCCACCCCCCTTGTTGTTTTGTACTCACTGTCTGCTCTCTGTGTCTGCTTGTCTTCTCGTCTCGTCTCCTCTTTGGGAGGTACCGGGAACTGATCCTAGGACCTTCAGTGTGGGAGAGAGGCACCCAATCGCTTGAGCCACCTCAGCTCCCTGGTTGTGTCTCTCATTGTCTCTCCTCTTTGTCTTTTTGTTGTGCCATCTCGCCATGCAGGCCAGCTTGCCTTCACCAGGAAGCCCCAGGAAACGAAACTGGGACCTCTTATATGATAGACGGGAGCCCAATCACTTGAGGCACGTCCGCTTCCCTGCATATATTTTTATAATTATTGTGTCATCCTGTTGAGTTTACCTTTTTATCAGTATAGTGACCTTTGTCCTTCATAACAGTTTTTGACTTAAAGTCCATTTTATATGATACTAGTATAGCTATCCCCTCTCTTTTGGTAACAATTTGCATGGTATATTTTTTTCCATCCTTCATCTTCAACCTAATGTGTCTTTGAATTTTAGATTAGTTTCTTGTAAAACATCTTTTTTTATCCGTTCTGCCAGTCTCTGCCTTTGACTGGTGAGTTTAATCCATTTATACTTAAAGTAACCTCTGGTAATGTAGGATTTTCTTCTGCCATTTTCATATTTGGTCTTTGTGTGTCTTACATATTTTTTTGGTCCCTCAGTTCTTCTGTTAATGCCTGTTTTCATATTTATTGATATTTTTGTATTGTACCATTTTGAGTCCCTTCTCATTTCTTTCTGTATACCTTTTTCATATATTTTCATTGTGGTTATTATGGAGCTTATTTAACATCCTAAATCTATTATAATTACATATGATTGATACTAAGTTAACTTCAATAGCATACCCATACACTGTTCTTATATCCCTATGTACCGTCACCTTTTTTTGGTACTTTTTACGAATTATATCTTTATATATTATAGGCCCCAAACCATATATTTAGCATTACTTTCAATGAATTTGCATTTTAGGACATATAAGAAGTAAAAAGTGGTATTACATACTAAAAAATATAAATAGTAATGCTGTCATTTTAATTACATATTTGGTTACCTTTACTGAAGGTCTTTCTCTATGCCACTTTGATCCACTGTCTAGTGTCTCTTCCATTCACTCTGAAGAACACTCTTTAGCATTGCTATAGGGCAGGTCTAGTGGTGATGAACTCCCTTAGCTTTTTGTTTATCTCAGAATGTCTTAATCTTGCCCTTATTTTTGAAAGGAAGTCTTGCTGGATATAGAGTTATTGGTTGGCGATTGTTTTCTTTCAGCACTTTAAGTATTTTATCCTGTAGCCTTCTTGCCTCCATGGTTCTGATGAGAATTAGACACTCTATCTTATTGGGACTCATTTATACATAACACACTGCTTTTCTCTTGCAGCTTTCGTAACTCTCCTTATCCTTGGCATTTGGGAGTGGTTCTCTAAGAGCTCATCTTTTTTGGAGCTTTTTGGACTTCTTCAATGTGCATATTCATTTCTTTTGTTAAATTTTCAAAGATTTGTCATTATTTCTTTGAATATTCTTTCTGTCCCTTCCTCTTTTTCTTCTCCATAATGTGTATATTGGTATGCTTGCTGGTGTCTTACAGGTTTCTTAGGCTCTGTTCGCATTTTCATTCTTTTCTTTCTGCTCCTCAGCCTGAATCATTTCACTTGTCTTGTTTTTGAGTTCACTAATTCATTTTTCCACCAGCTCCAATCTCTCTTTAAAGACTAAGGAATTTTTCATTTCAGATATTGTGGTCTTAAACACATACTTCTGTTTGCTTCTGTTTGTTTCCTTTTTAAAATTTTTATCTACTTATTAAGATTCTCATATTCATTCACAATTTTCATGACCTCTCTGGGCTTTCCTTTATTTCCTTGATCATATGAAGGATCATCTTTTTCAGTCTGTGTCTGATATGTCCAAAGTCTTGTCTTCTTTGCTGATGGTATCTGTATTTTTATCGTGTTCCTTTGTATGGGCAAATACAAAGTGCAGAGTACTCATTCTTTTCTGAGACTATGTCTTGTCCTACACTTGTGTTTGCCCCTTGCCCTAGTATTTGCCCCATTTATAAGAATCCGAATACCTCCTCTACTCTCTTTGAAATAGACTTTTCATCCTCCAGGGTGGTCTGTTATATGTCTTAAAGTAATTCTTTGCACCAGGCTACTTTGATTTAATTGTTTCTTATACTGCTTTAGCTGTCTGCAAGCTGCTGCCGCCTGCAGGGCAAGTTGAGCCTGAGACAAATTTCCTGATTCTGTCTTTTAGGCTGCCACCTGATCCATGGGCACTGACATTCAGGCACATATACGCATAAGGGTTACTCTGCTCCCTCTGGAGCTGGGTCAGGGACCCACAGCGGGAGCTCAGGCTGGTTCCACACTGCACTGGGAGATATTGGGAGAGGGCAGCAAGGGCACCATGAGCTTCTACCTGTTTTTAAAGGTTCATTTTCTTTACCTGGCACTTACCCAGTTACTACAACCCTTTAACTGTTTTCCAGAACTCTGATGAAGGTGGTTCTGTCAGTTTTTGTCAGTTTTTCAAAGTTTCTGTGGGGGACAGCAGCTGGAACATCTTACGTTGCTATCTTGGTTGACTGGAAGCCCATGGATCATTCCTTCTTTTTCTTTTTTTACTTTGTTCATTTAATAATTGAAAATATAAACAATTGAAAATGAAAAAGTAAACATAGGTGTATAAATATATACATTTCTCAATTAAATGTACTGGATACATATAAAATTTTTTTTGACTCAAACAATATGTTACACAATATATTTGGTTCATAGTAACGCAATCATACAGTATTTTTCCTTTTGTGTCTGGCTTGCTTCGCTCAACATAATGTCCTCCAGGTTCATCCATGTTGTCATATGCTTTACGACTTCATTTCTTCTTACAGCTGCATAATATTCCATCATATGTATAGACCACAGTTTGTTTCTCCATTCGTCTGTTGATGGACACCTGGGTTGTTTCCAACTTTTGGCAATGGTGAATAATGTCGCTATGAACATCGGTGTGCAGATGTCTGTTTGTGTCACTGCTCTCAGTTCTGGCTGTATACCCAGTAGTGGTATTGCAGGGTCACGTGGCAAGTCTATATTCAACTTCTTTAGGAACTGCCGAACAGTCCTCCACAGTGGCTGTACCATTCTGCATTCCCACCAACAGTGAAGAAGTGTTCCTGTCTCTCCACATCCTCTCCAACACTTGTAGTTCTCTGTCTTTTTAATAGTGGCCATTCTGATAGGTGTGAAATGATATCTCATTGTAGTTTTGATTTGCATTTCCCTAATCATGAGTGATGTTGAGCATTTCTTCATGTGTTTTCTTGCCATTTGTATTTCTTCTTTGGAGAAATGTCTATTCAAGTCTTTCACCCATTTTTTAATTGGGTCATTTGTCTTTTTATTGTTGAGTTGTAACATCTCTTTATATATCCTGGATATTAAACCCTTATCAGATATGTGATTTCCAAATATTTTTTCCCATTGAACTGGCTGCCTTTTCACCCTTCTGACAAAGTCCTGTGAGGTGCAAAAGTGTTTAATTTTGAGGAGGTCCCATTTATCTATTTTTTGTTTTGTTGCACGTGCTTTGGGTGTAAGGTCCAAGAAACCACCACCTACTACAAGGTCTTGAAGATGTTTCCCTACATTTTCTTCTAGTAGTTTTATGGTCCTGGCTTTTATGTTTAGATCTTTGATCCATTTTGAGTTATTCTTGTATAGGGGGTGAGATAGGGGTTCTCTTTCATTCTTTTTCTTATAGATATCCAGTTCTCCCAAAACCATTTGTTGAAGAGACTGTTTTTTCCCATTAACATGGAGTTGGTAGGTTTGTCAAAAACTAGTTGACTTTATAGGTGAGGGTTTATTTCTGGGTTCTCAATTCTAGTCCACTGGTCGACGTGTCTTATCTTTATGCCAGTACCATGCTGTTTTGACCATTGTAGCTTTGTAATATGTTTCAAGGTCAGGCAGTGAAATTCCTCCCATGTCGCTTTTCTTTTTTAGAATGCTATTGCCTATTCCGGTGCAGTTACTATTCCAGATGAATTTGGTAATTGCCTTCTCTAATTCTGTAAAGTAAGCTGTTGGGATTTTGATTGGTATTGCATTGAATCTATAAATCAGTTTGGGTAAGATTCACATCTTCATGATATTTATTCTTCCAATCCATGAACACGGAATGTCTTTCCATTTGTTTAGGTCTTTTTAAATTTCTTTTTAGCATTGTTTTGTAATTTTTTGCATATAGGTCCTGTACTTCTTTGGTTAAATTAACTCCTAGTCTTTTTGTTGCTATTGAAAGTGGAATTTTTTGTTGCTATTGAAAATGGAATTTTCCCCCTGATTTCCTCCTCAGGTTGTTCAGTGCTAGTGTACAAAAACATTACTGATTTTTGCATGTTGATCTTGTATCCTGCCACTTTGCTGAACTCATTTATTAGTTCAAGTAGCTTTGTCGTGGATACTTCAGGATTTTCTAAGTACAGGATCATGTCATCTGCAAACAGTGAGAGTTTTACTTCCTCTTTTCCTATTCAGATGCCTTTAATTTTTTTTCTTGTCTAATTTCCCTAGCTAGAACTTCTAGTACAATGTTGAATAACAATGGTGACAGTGGGCATCCTTGTCTTGTTCCTGATATGAGAGGGAAAGCTTTCAACCTTTCCCCATTGAGTATGATGTTGGCTGTGGGTTTTTCATATATGCCTTTTATCATATTGAGGAATTTTCCTTTTATTCCTGTCTTTTGATTCCTTCCTTTTATTCCTTCCTCTCCTTCCTCTCCTTTATCCCCCCTTGCTGCTTGTGCTCTGTGTCCATTTGCTGTGCATTTTTCTGTGTCTGCTTGTCTCTGTTTGTTGTGTCATCTTGCTGCATCAGATCACTGAGCCGCGTGGGCCGTCAGCGTGCCACACCGTGTGGGCCGGTTTGCCTATCACCAGGAGGCCCTGGGAAATGAACCCGGGGCCTCCCATATGGTAAACGGGAGCCCAACCAATTGAGCCACAGCCGCTTCCCTGTCGAATGCCTTTTTTGCATCTATTGAGATGATCATGTTTTTTGTTTTT
>JAQZBX010031088.1:0-26344 GCA_029593785.1 Cabassous unicinctus
GGCCAGCGCAGGAGTACTGGACCACGCAGAGAGCTGGCGCAGCAAGATGACACAACAAAAAGAGTCACAGAGGAGAGACTCAGCAGACCAGGGAGCTGAGGTGGCACAAGAGACTGAGCACCTCTCTCCCACTCTGGAAGGTCCCAAGATTGGTTCCCGGTGCCTCCTAAAGAGAAGACAAGCAAACACAGAAGAACACACAGAGAGCAGACAGTGAGTGCAAAAACAACAAGGGAGTGGGGGGCGGGGAACAAATAAATAAAAATAAAACTTTTTAAAAAAAAACACTTCATGGCTGAGCACATTTTTCAACCCTTCTAAGTCTTACTTTTTGCCATGTAATAATTACTGATTTTTCAGAGTTGTTGTGATGATTAGAGATAAAATATTATACAGTAAAATTATACCCTGTAAATAATAGAGACAATAAATGATGAATATTATTACTTTACTATAGGATGGACCATTCTGAGCACTATTTGATGAATCTCAGAGAAACAGTCACACTTGAATGAAAAAATGAAGAACAATTACAGAAGCCAAATAAAAGTTTTATGATTTTAAATATATGATTATCATTATATTTCAGATAACCAATAAATACTGAGATCCTTCTCTCTTCTTATATTTCTTTTCTCCCCGTCATTACCCTTATATTTAAGACATACATACTTAACCTTTATTTTTCTCACAAGGTATCAAAGTTACTGAAAATTCCCATCTTCCTCTAAAAGAAGATGCAGACCATAGAAAATTTTATGTACCTTTTCCTATTTGCACATTGCTATAGTCTAATCTTTTTATTTATCTTGTTAACACCCACAAAATGTTTGTTAAACTAATATTAATATATTCCAGTAACCTTTTATTGCTTTAATTCTCACCATTGCTTTATGTTCCCAACCTTGTCTTCTGTATTAATATTTCTTCTTCCTGGAATGTATCTTCAGGAAATATTTGCCAGACTTCTGTGGATAGTAAACCATCTTAGATTTTGCCACCACTGCTCGGTGACTGGCCCAGCACAGCCAGCGAGCAAGTGCAGATGCCCCAGTCCTGCCAGATCCCTCTTAGATTTTGAATGTTTGAAAATAAATTGCTTTCACCCTCAGTCTCAAATGAGAGTTTGGAAAACCATAGAATTCTAGCTTAGCATTTTTTCCCCATCACTATCTTGAAAGTATTAGTCAATTTTCTTCTCTCATCTGGTGCTGCTAATGAAAACTCTGTTATTGCTTTGAGGGTAATCTATTTTATCTCTTTGATTTTTTTAAAGAACTTCCTCTTAATTCCTGATATTTTTATGTTTTACTATAATTGACAAGGCAAATATTTATATTTTTGCGTAAAATACTCATTATTTTTCAGTTTGAGGGTTCTTCAGGAATGTAGGAAATTTCTTTGCCTTTATCTTTATTAATATTATCCTTCTAAAAATTCCTCTATTCTTTCCTTCTAAGTGAATGCTAGACCTTCTCATTCTATCCAACACATCTCTAAATTCACCTTTCATATTTCTACCTCATTATCTTCTTGTGATGCTTCTGGTTAGTTTTCTCGGACTTATTAGCCAATTACCTAAGACTTTCTTCAGCTTTTATTAGTCTGCAATTTTTCTCATCCTTTAAATTTTTTATTGTGATGTATTTCAAGAACTTTGATTTTCATTTTTAAAATTTCTGTTTATTTCATTTAAAAATATGAACATTTATAGTATTATATTCCCCTTTTTATGGATTCTATTTTTCTTTTATCCTATTAACTTTTTTTTTAAGGATTTATTTTTATTTATTCATCTCCCTTTGCTGCTTGTGCTTGCTGTGTCCATTTGCTGTGTATTTTTCTGTGTCTGCTAGTCTCCCTTAGTTGCATCATCTTGCTGCGCTAGCTCACTGCACTGTGCGGGCTCCCAGCTCACCTGCCTTCACCAGGAGGCCCTGGGATTCGAACCCGGGGCCTCCCATATCATAAATGGGAGCTCCACCACTTGAGCCACATCTGCTTCCCCCTATCAACTTTTTTAAACATTCTTAAAGAAACATTTCACTTCATGCTATTATTTATAATTCAACAGGTGTAAATTAAATCTTTCATTATTCTACTGAGTTTCTTTGTACTTTTGGACTACAAGATCATGTTCAATGGGAATTATCTTCCATTGGAGTTTACATATGCACTGGGTTGTAGAGGCACCCATATTCAACAGTTTGTTTTTTTTTTTCCTACAGGCTTCTGTGGGATTTACCAACTCCAGACCTTTTACATGTTAGTTTCTTAGCTGGTTTCCACTCTAGTTGGTAGCATGAATGTAAAACTTTTGTGCCCATAAAGGTGCATATTTTGCTTTTTGATATATCTCATGTGATTTTTTCCATCCATTCTCTTGTTAGTTGGGTAAGTGCCTGGGTAAAGAGTTGGACTAAGGGACAAGATTTTCCCATCCTGCTTCTCCAAAGAGGCAGCATCTTCCTGGATCCCAGGTGTATAGAGGTAGTCCAGCTCTAATTCTCCACCATGACCAAGGCCTTTGGCTTCAATTTCTTATCCATATGTGGACATCAATGAACCATTAAGGCATATGCCTTTCTTGGTAGCCGTACTATACTGTGTGCTTTAAAAATGGTCACAAACTCTTCATGGGTCCTACCATTTCCCTTGAATCCAAATTGGTCCTGTGTCTTCATTTCACCAATAAAATGTGGCAGAAGTGACAGTGGGCCAGTTCCAGGCCTACCCCTGAGATTCCTGGTACCTTTCACCATTGCTCTGTCAGAAATGAGCTTCCCTGCTTTAAAGAAGCTCCAGTTGGATTGTGTAGCCTCACAGTAGAAGGTCACATAGACAGTGGTCTTGGAAGATGAAAGTCTGTTTTGGGTGTTCTAGTCCCTATTGAGCTCCCAGACAAATGCAACCACATGCTTGACTTCAACTATAACAGATGCAACAAAGATCTACCCTGCTGAGCTCAGCCAACTCACGAAATTGTTATAAATAATCAATCATAATGATTTTAAGTGGCTAAGATTTAGGGTACCTTGCTATGCTGTAAACATCTCAAGACTTCAAATCTTACTCTTTGTTGTGGCTTGGAGTCCTCACATCTTTCCCTTTATATCTATTTATTAAGCTGTCATACAGTATACTATTTTTCCTATATTTCTATGTGATTAAGTGTGTTCATTTGGGGATAGGGAGGAGACATGGTGTTTGTATTTACTCAGTTCTCAATTTTGAACAAAGTCAAATGCTGATGACACTTAGAATATAATCTAGCACCATGCCTTGGCTTCTAAATGCCTCCATGGTGTGACTCTTGCCTGAGTCTTGAATGTGACGGCACTACTTACCATTCTTCCACTTGCTTACCACTTTCTTACAGTTGCTCCAATATGCCATTGTCTTGTTGCTCTAGGGCCATTATGTACCTTCTTCCCCTACCAAAATGGTTGCTCCCCAGTGAATAACTTGTCAGTTCCTTTTCATCTTTTAATTCTCAGCTTAATCACTATTCTGTTAATAAAGATTTCATTGTCTTTCTCAGGAAACTGCTAGTTTCCTTCATAGAGCTGTGCATTTTTTCTTTTCTTTTCTTGTTTGTGTTCACTACCTTCTTTACAGATTGCAAGCTCCTTGATTTTAGGGGTATTGTTTACCCCTGTGTCCCTAGTGCCTAGCAAGTGAAAAGTAGATGCTTGAAAAAGTGTTGTTGAAGTAAGTGAAGATGCATAACAATGAACTGTAATTCAAGTCAGAAGGACACAAGCATTAGAAATGTCACAAATTAACATGGGAGCTCTTTCATGGGAGGTCATAGGAAATTGCTGGGTAGATGATCTGGAAATCCTGTCAAAGGAAGCAGCCTTTGTGTTGGACTTTGAAAAAAAAGAAGAATGCAAATCATGGATGGTGGAGAAGAACACTAAGGCATAAAGAAAAGCAGTGTGCAAAGTCAGAGCAGTATGTGGGCTCACGTCGTGTTGAGGATGCAGTTAATGACGGGAGAGAGAAGTACATGTAAAGATGTTAGCAGGAGATTGAAGAAGCCAGAAATGTGGAGTTGGGTAGAAAGCCAAAGGTCTTATCCAAGTGGAGTTTTACTTCTCAATACCTGTTTTGTATGACTCCCAGTGAGGAATCTATTTCCACTTCCCCCTGCAAAATAAAAAGAAAATATGCAAACACACTTTTACTTATCATTTCTATTGTTTTAATAGAACATCTGGTACCATCTGAGCAGATAAAAGATGTGCTATGCTTGTTGAAGGTGAATACACCCAAGAAATAAATACATACACAAACACACACACACACAAATCCTGCACAACCACCAGCCCAGTTTGCACTGTCCACAAGGTCATTTATTGGAATATTTACAGAGTACCAGAGGACATACTAGATAAGATGGCAGTCTATACAAATGAATATGCACAGAAATAACTGTGCCAAGAGCTGCTGGTTGGGAGGCCAAAAATATGTTGCTAAATAGTCTCTGCTACCCTGGAAACTGCCTTGATGGACTGCATTTCTATCCAATACCCAACCTGCGCATTGATGCCACACATCGTAGCCAATAATCCGCCTGCACTTAGGGTATCAACAGAGAGCCAATTCTCCTTAGACCCAGGAATTTCAGGAAATGTTAAAATCTAATGATCCCTGATGTCATGATGATGCTGGCAGTCGAAGTATGTTGTCAAACAGAGAATAGTTATTGCAAATATTTAATGATCCCAGCCTAACTTCCTAAGTAGAGTTTGAATTTAAGTCTTTTAATTCCAACAGCCTGGTAAGTACTTGTGCATGGTCTATCTTTCATATGTAGGTTGTTAGAGGTGTTCTGATTTTACTACACCTTTCAAAATTTGAGGGCTTTGGTCAAAAATCAATTTTCAGAGAAAATTTCTGGATTATTTTTTTCCTCCATTTTCCCCCAAAGTCTCTTTGCTAGTTTTTGTTAAATAGATTGTTGCTCATTTATTAAGGACTATTTCAGATGCTTAAAAAGTTACAAAAATGTAATATTATGAAAACCTTGGCATCCTATGCTCTGACTAAGAAGTAAAAAATTATAGAGTCAAAGTCTCTTGTTTAGCCCTCCCTGAAGGTTCTTTCCCTAACCTCCTGCCCCAGATCACCACTATTCTCAATTTGATGTTTATCTTTGCCATACATTCCATTGTATTATAACTACATATGCATACAAATACATGTACATATAAATATTAATAAATCCAGTAAAGGATTATTTTCATAGTATTAGTGAGTGAAAATTAAAAACATAAATAGGATATTAGCATAGATTTCCCAAAATCAAATATTAATTATAAATGAAAAATAGTAACTTTACTATGGAGAACTCTCCAGATACCACCTTTGTCAAGTATCAAGTTCAACATCATCAGTAATAATCGACATCACGTACACCCTGAAATGCTGCACTGAGAACGGAACATCACCTTGATAACATTCTTGACAAAAGTGTATAACCTGAATCTAATCAGGAAAAAACATCAGGCAAACTTAAATTGATATTCTACGAAATAACTGATGTGTACTTTTTGAAATGCCAGGATAATGAATGACAAGGAAAGAGTAGAGGAACTGTCATCAATTGAGAAGACTAAGAACACATGATGACAAAATGGAAGGTGGGATCCTGGATTAGATCCTGGAAGAGAAAACTGGCAATATTAAAAAGTGGTGAAATCTGAATAAAGCCTATTAACGAATACTATAGACCAATGTTAATTGCTTCATTTGCCATACTATGGTGATGTTTGATATTAACATTAGGGGATGCTGGGTGAAGGGTACATGGGAAGTCTGTACAGTTTTGACAACACTTTTTAAAGTTTAAAATTAGTTCAATATAAAAGTTCTTTTTTTAAAGTAACCCATTGCCATGTGCCACCTCAGCTTTGACTTTTCAGAGAGCCACAGACAGAGAAGTCCATATGCTTTACAGTCAGAAAGAAGTGGTCTCTTTACTTGGCTCTGCCATCTATTTGTTGAGTAACCTGAGCCTCATAGAGTTATTATGTGGATTAAATAAGTTAATGCATTGTGCCACACACACTGGCATGTGGGAGGCTCTTAAAAATGTTTGTTCCATTCCCCGCCCTTGGTATTTATATTCAAGTGAGTAAATAACTCATCATATGTCATTGTTAAAAACACATGCCACCAGTTTAGTAGAAAAATCCATCCAGAAAAGACATTCCTGATGAGCATGTATAGAATTCTTTTCTTTTTTGGTTAAATCAGACCTAACTTACTAAACACTAAACTAATTTTCTCTCAAGAAACATCAGCATAATTATAACCATCAAAATTGGTAAACTGCTTAGAAGACTACTAAGCTTTCCCTATTGCAGCAAGCAAGAGTAAATTAAAGCTTCATTAAAACCCTGTTAAAATTGGGTGGGTTGGGGGAAAAATACACCCAATGTAAGATATAAGTTATAGTTAGTAGTATTTTGGACACTGTTTTTTCATAGTCTGTAACAAATATTTCACAACAATGCAAGGTGTTGGTGGTGGGGAGATATATGGGAACCTTATATGATGATATGCATGTTTGTTTTGTAAATTCACAAATTTTACTATACATTTATTGTTTTTGTATATTCATGTATGAATACTTCAATAAAATTTTATTTAAAAAGAACAAAACCTGTTAAAGCCTTAAAAAGGAAACGATGTCAATAAAACAGAAGCTATCTTCCGTTTGTCCCTCAAGATCATCTTCCACTCTTCCTTATTCTGTTTTGTGCCCCAAGAGACTGGTCTCTATGGCCCTCAATCTTAAAGTTGGGCTCAGCCAATGTGATGAACTGGCAGAAAATCAAATAATACAGGAGACAAAAATCAGGGAATTTTCCCACTCTCTTTCCCTGCTAGGCCATGGTTCTTGTGGGATAACTCTCTCCTACTGCCATAGCTCTCTCATGGTTGGAGAACCACTCTCCCTTTGCCCCTTTAGGTCTAAAGGTGGTAAATGGTCCTCATGTTGGTAGATTAAGGTGCTTCACCATCCCCTGTTGGTTTCCTTTAGCTTATCCATTCATTCCATTGAAAATACCTGTCATTAGACATACTTCAGTTACCCTTTTTAAGAGTCCTGTTTTCTGCCAGAACCCTGACAGATACAATGGGCAAATCATCCAAAAAGAAGTCCTACAGAAAAGGTAATCTTATTCTGTATTAGTGGTATGATTTCAGCAATTTCTGGTTACATTTTCTCCTCTTGGTGAACTTCATATTAAGTGGAATTAAAGGCAAAAAGGGACCATTTAGAACTCTTTGGCTTCAACCTCAAACGTCTGCAATTGTATTATTCATATGTTGGCAACAGTGAAATAAAAAGTGAAGAGGCAATTGTTGAGAGCTTGGGTATGGGGGGTAAAATGTCTATATTTCAAGTCTTTGACCAGTTAGTGAAGGCATTGAATAAAGAACGAGTCAGCAATTCAATTAGCTGGGGGGCCTGCTTTTCTCTATGGTTTATGTCTTCAGGTAGCATCTTTAAAATAGCTATTCATCTCATTTGGAGATGGTTATGGTAGGAGAAGAGGCATTTATATCTCTTTCAGCTATTGAAAAATGACTGTGCATCTCATGTACTTTACCTACCATTTATTGAACAGGTGCTTTGTGTCAGGAACCATGGATGCCCCATATTCCTTATCCCTCCACCCAGGAAAATTCAGAATAAAGTATCTCCTTGATTCTAAGAATTTCTGAATTTGTGCTACATTTTGTAAATAGAAATTATAAATCAATAATAGTAAAAATAATCTCTCTAGCCACCATGCAAAGTAATAAAATTATTGTAATAATAGTTGTCATTGCTTTTACATATGAATTTTGTCAATTTTAAAAAGAGTTATTCATGATGATTTCAGATGTGATATTCTCAGTGACAGAAATACATTCAATTTTAACTTAAATGCCACTTTAAAGTGTTACTAGAATATTACACTTTGTTCTAGTAGTAACATTAAAAAGACATTATATACATGGAAGATTGCCTTTCACATAGTGTCAATTCACTTAAAGATAGTCAAAATCAACAAATCTTTCAGAAAAAAAAGATAGAATTATCAAAGCTGGGAAAACCTAATGTGACTCTCGGGCACCAAATATCCATGTTTGAAAAGGTTCCATCTAACTATTTAGTTTTCAAATTAGGAGGAAAGTGGACACATTTGACTTGAAATTTTATAATTTTTTTTTCATTATAGCTGATAATATATTTTCTTAATGTGCTGAGACATCATTAGTGACCTAAAGATTAGTTAATTTTTGTACATGTTCCATTTGTGCTTAAGAAGGATAAATATAGTCTGCTTATGGAGTATTCATTTCTCCATCTTTTATCTACATCTTTACTCACATACATGTCAGATTTACATATATATAAATACATCTTCAAAGTATATGTACAGATTTATGGTCCATAGATACATATGATTTATATTTAGATATATTCATGACTCAGAATATTGATTCAATATTTTTGCCTCAAAGTTAAAAGGTTAAAAAGCCAAGCTTGTTAATTGTGTTAGCAAATCCCCTGTAGCCTTTTTGAATTATCATTTTTATTGGTTTTTTACCTATCTCATACCTTTAGTAATTTGCTTTCTAATTTTTTGAAGTTATATTATTGATAATATAAAGTTCATATATGATTTAACTTCCCAGATTAATATTCTTCTTTGTTCCTTTGATTTTGCAATGGATTCTCGCTTGTCTACATTGGCTACACTGGCTTTATTTTTGTTAACATTTGCCTAGGATATCTTCCCTTGTTTTCAGCTGTTTTGAAATTTTGTGCTAGGTATTTCTTTTTTTACTTTTAGTATGTGACTTTTATCCTTTCATATTTATTATGGTTCTGATATGTTAGAACTCATTTCTGACATCTCTGGGTTTTTTTATTTACCATACTTCTCCTTATTTTCCTTTTTTCTCACATCCTTTGGTCTGACAGAGTTTTCTTTTTTTTTCCATTTGGTGTTCCTCTGTAGGTTGGAAGGTAATACTCTACTATTTCTTTCTAGTATTCATCTTAAATGTTTGACAGTTGTATATAAACTGACATTTTTCTAAACTAGTGACTTAAGCCCATCACTACCACCAACATAGCTGCATGAATTGAAAAACAATTCAGGGGAACAGATGTGGTTCAAGCAGTTGAGCACCCGGTTTGGTTCCTGGTGTCTCCTAAAGAAAACAAACAAACAGACAGACAACGAGCAAACAACAAGCAAAAAGCAACGAGCAGACAATGAGCAAAAACAAACAAGTAGGGAGCAGATGCAGCTCAAGCAGTTGCATGCCCGCTTCCCACATGGGAGGTCCTGGGTTCAGTTCCCGGTGCCTCCAAAAGAGAAAAGAAAAACAGACAACGAGCAAAAACAACAAGCAGATGAGCGCTAAGCAATGAGAAAAAACAAAACAGACAAGGGAGCCATCTGGGGGTGGGGAGGGAGTTCACTATGATTTATTCCCTACCACTTTTCCCTTCCTGTACTCTTTAGTTCCTTAGTTTTTCTGTTGTGGGCTTGGGTTCTTGTTTTTGTTTCAAAATTACATATTTTTTATTTCCAAATTCTCAATTTTCATTTCCAAGTTTTCTATTTTGTATTTTTTTTCTCATAACAGACTATTCTTGCTTTATAGTCTCCAGTTCTTCTTTAATGGGTGATAACTCTTTATTTTTCAATGATCTCAAATTGGCTTATGTTCAAGCACTTTCTGGATTTCTCCTTTGTTTTATTGCTTTCATTTGTTGACTGTGTTTTCTCTCTTTAAAGGCATTGGCTTTCCTCAGGTTGTTCCTATAGGTTTGGTGCTGGAGGGAAATTTAAGCATACCTTGTGGCTAGAAATCTTATCCAGCTGACTTTTAAGAGAATCTGTTTATCTAGCACTAATACATAGTTTAATTAAGAGAAAAATTAAAAGTATAAGTTGAACTAGAAGAAATGTAGGCAAAATACTGGTATTCTTCATTTTACTTCGAAGTTAAACTATCGATACAAAGGTGCTAAAGAAAAGATCATGAGCGTACGTTATAAAAATTCATTATGATATTCAACTTCCTGTGGCAAAGATAATTCTAAATAATCTTAGCACTCAGAATAAGAAGAAAGTTTAGATTCATATGTTGATGGTGATGCCATATGTTTTTGTTTGCTAATAGCTGCTAGGAGCAATAGTCCAGAAATAGATTTACTTTTATAATGGGGATTTATTATGTTAAAAGCTTACAGTTCTGAGTCCATGAAAGTGTCTAAATAGGTATCAAAAGGAGATCCCTTCTCCCCAAGCTGCAGCTGTGGGAGATCAGGCATGTGGTGGTATCCACTCATCTCTCCCCTCTCCTCCGAGCCTCACTGCTTTCTGTTTCTGGATAAAGTGGCTTCCTCTCAGGTTCTGCATTCCATTGATTTCAGCTTCTGCCTCCCAGGACCTTCTCTCACAGCGTCTTGTGACCAGGAGTTCCTCTCTGTATCTGCAGCCTTTTTCTGTGTCTGTAACTTTTATTCCTCCTTTATAAAGGGTTCCAGTAAGAGGATTAAGATCAACCCTGGGTCATGCCTTACTGAAGTGATCTAATCAAAAGGAAAGTTCCTTAACTGAAGCTAATCAAAAGATCCCATCTACAATAGGTTTACATGCACAGGAATGGATAAGCTTTAAGGACAAGATTTTCTGGGGTGCACAAAAGCTTCAAACTGCCAGAAGAAAGTGTTATGGAATATTATGAAAATTTTACTATTGCTTGAATATGTGTGTGTATGTGTGTGTGTTTACATACACATATATTGTGAAGTACTTTCTTTTTCTGATACGTTATTATTAAATCCATCATATGTCTTATAAATAAAGGTCTTTTATAATCAAGAAAATGTGTTATCATCCCAAATTTACAGATGAGGACATTGAAGCAAAAGAGGTTAACTAATTTGACCAGGGTCAGGAAGAGCTAGAACTTATGATATTAGATTTTAAAGCCCTCTTTTCTACCCATGGGAGACATTTGATCTTTTTGTAGCTGGTTAACATGCTTAATTTCTTTGCAGAATAGAAGAAGAAAACATCTTGGCATGTGAATGCTAAATTTCACTTCACTTTCCTGATCACCCCAATATTGGGTCAGCTAACTTTCCCAGAACTTCCATAACAATTGCTTTGCTTTGAGTGTAATCCTTCTTAAAAAAACCTATATGATTGTTATATACTTGTTTGTCTTTGATAGTGTTCTACAACCTCATTGGGACCTAGGGCTGAGTTAATTTCCAGTATCTGGCACAGTGGTTAATAGCTAATAGAATATTAACAAATAGTTGTGGAATAAAAAAATACCACACTTACAATTCAAAATAAACTTATTAACAAAAATAGTTTGGAAATGAAATAACAGGATTATGTGTGATTTTTTTCCTCTAGTTTCCAAAAACTTTTAAGATGAGCTTTTAATACCTTGCAAGAATGAGTGTTATCAAAGAAAACTTCAGAGATCGCTGGATTCAGCAGGCGTGGGTTCTTGAACTAGATCTTCTATAAAGTAAGCGTGTGGACTTAACATCTTTGGGCTTAAGTAAAATATAAATTTAGGAGATTGGATTAGATGCTCTCAAAAGTTCCTTCCAGCTATATCAGTAAGCAATATTAAATAACAAACCCCTTCTTAATGATAAAATTAGAAATCTCTATTCTACTCAAGCATTATAATATCTGATAGGTAGGAAATAGCAGCCAGGGTGACATTCAATTAAACATTTTGTGACCATCTACTCTGCTCTCTACATATGAACATTAACAAAACTGTAGATGAAAATTGAAACCACTACTGGGCATAAACATGTCAAAAGAATACCACAAAAATAACTGTCAAAGTAGGTCTGGGTGTGCAATTAGCACAAACTTGGTGAATAATTTGACCCTGGGGGACCTGATCAGACCAGGAACTGCCTTTCTTCACAACCATATGATAGTTCTCACACTGCAGGAACAAGCTCTAGCAGGGTTTCCTTCTTGGACATATCCACTGAAGGGATCCTTTGAGGTCATTTGATCGCTTGTTTCCAGGCACTATCTCAGAGGATTGTTATTTTTCTGTTTAAGTATCTACAGGACTCTCTCTTATGCTCTGCCTAACACACTTAATCATTACTTTACAGAAAATAATATACCTCTTAGGGGCTAACACACCATAGAAAAAATGCTTAAGTACTCAGGTTTCAGGCTTTTTTAAATGACTAGAAAGATTAAAGAGGGAAAATGGAGTCACATATGAGAATAAAGTACACTCAAGGAAAGCTCAGACCTTCCCTATAGAGTAAAATTATCTAGGTATTTGAAATGGGATCTACTGAAGCTGTCGCAGCTTTATAATACGCAGTTTGGAATCCTGCATGTGTGAGTATCATTTTGCCTGGAAGGTAAAAGTTATAAAACAGGAATATCTTGTTTAACTAAAATTTAGCTAATAGGAAACCCTAAATAAGCTGTTAGATGACTGTTCTCTATTTTAGAAGAAGGAATCAAGTCATAAGAAAAAGGCAAAGTATGTATTATAACTTGGCTCAGTAGAGTGGGAAGCCATTTCCCAATGCCAACCACGTGCATGTCTATTTTCTATTATATTTATTCTTTAGAAAATTCTATTCTGTTCTTTAGAATGATGTTTTGAAGACCTTTCCAGATCCTCTGTCTCTGCCCAGAGATTTAGCTACAATCATTAGGTCCAACTTCTCAGGGATAGGGTAAGGGGCAGAGGGCAATATATACTTTTGTATGAGATTTTTTTCTATGGTCAAAGCACTTAACCCTTTCTGATGAATCCTCAATTAAGTTTCTCAGAACCCTCCTTTTTCTCCAGGCACCTGTATTTCAACCCTGGATGTACTGAAACTAAGAGAAAATAAAAATCAAAGAAATATCAACAGTGATAAGGGACATATGATTTAATTATGGGGCTATGCAAGATCCTGTCTTTATATTGAGTCTATATTTGTTGCTTTAAGTGAGAAAACATATGAACTGTAGACTCTTATTCAAATCTCAGATAGGAGATTTATAAGGAGAATCTGTGAACCTGTTTTCTCCCTTATAATGTAGGGATAATAATTCTTATCCAACCAACTTCAGAGAATTGCTTGAATTAAAATGGTACAATAGAGAATAGTGGTTAATAATACAAATACAAGAATGTTCCTCTATTACAAGTTGTTAAGAATATGGTGATACATGGGAAAAATACAACTAATGTAAGTTATAGACTATACTTAATAATATTGCAATATTTTGGTAGCAAAATATTTTCTTAGCAAAAACAAAGAAGATCTATGATAAAGGCCAAAAAAACATGGGATTTAGTTTTATGAGATGTGAATATGATCGAGCATTTTTTCCTTCATTTTCTTCATCAACAAGGAGACCTTGGTCATGTCATTTAAGTAATCTGTATTCATTTATTATTCATCTTTCGGAACACTGGAGAAGCTACTGAGTTTGTTTTTAAGATTAAATAAGATAAATGTAAAAAGAAAAAAAAAAAAGATAAATGTGGCTGAACATGATTTTTTGAAGTGATGCTTCCATTATTTGTTAAGCTGCCTTTTGTCCTTTTATTTTTTGAAATTGAAATAAGATTTTTCCAAAAAATAAAATGGCACAATTGAATCTTTAGCTTAATATAAATTGAGAGGTGCTACACAAATGTTGAAAATCCTCATTAGTAGAAGCAAACCGGAATCCCTTAACCCATGTCTTTTTAAATGAAATGTGGATCTATAATCTATATTTGTTCAACAAGGGGCCATACCTAAGTTCATTTGACACCTGCAACATTCATACCCAGAACAAAGTTGCTTTCAAGACACCCTTAAGGCTCACCTGTGACCCACAGTGTAATGGCGAAAGGTAGACCCAGAAAGCATGGAGGAAGGCATCTCTCACACCAAGTAGTGTGCCAACTGAGCTGCACACCACCCTGATCCTGAAAGTGGTCCTCAACCAGCAGCACTGGCCTCATCTGAGACCTTGTAAGGAATGTGGAATCCCACGCCCCTCCCCAGAACTACTGAATCAGGAAATTTTGGGGTGGGACCCGGCAAACTGTGGACACATTGGGAGGTTGCCATGTATGCTGAAGTTTGAGAAATGCTCCTCCCATAAAAATCCAAGGCCTCAAGGGTTCCGGGTCAGATGTAGGAGGGTATGTGGTATTGGACTCTGGGAGCTGCGCTGCCCACTTCAGGAAGTCAGGACCCAGACTTTTTGATCCCCACTTCTAGGTATTTTCCAATAGACTGGCCTGCCCCCAAATAACCTTTAAAAGGAGATTTAGAAAAAATCTGTTAAGACAGGTGCAGTGTAAGATATTTATGGTGTAAGACCTGATACTGAATTCTACTGAATTCTGCCTCTTCCACCAAACAACTGACAGAGAGAGAGAGAGAGAGAGAGAGAGAGAAAGGAAGGGAGGGAGAAGAGTTGTATGTGGACCCAAAATTTTTAGGGAGGTTGCAAATGTTCAGATTTCGGATTCATATGGGACCCACATACCAGTTATCGGGAAGTACCAGATAACTGGTATTCACCTCTCTACCCCAGGTAAAGGTTTTTAGTAAAAGTGTCTTTTAATATTGGGCTGCACATATGCTCCAGGTCACCCCCACCTCCTCCGTCAGCAGCTCAGACCAGCACACATGGAGGGCAGCTGGTGCCATCCCTCCTAAGTTCACATTTAAAAAAAAAAATTCTTTACAATTATCCCACCAACTTTTTCTCCAGACACCAATGAGCTCTGGGGCTGCACCTGTGCCTTCCCTGTGTTGACTCACGGATAAGGCTGTGTGGGTCCCCAGTTTTCCCTTGAATCTCATTTGTGTCTCCGGTGACACATTTAAAGGAACTTTCACCACAATGTAATCGCTCAACTTTCACGGCAGCCTTATCTCCCACAAGATAAGCATTTTTTTTATATATACAGATAGGAGCACATAGTGAAAGAATTCCAAACATGGCTTTTCCTTGTTTCATGGAAAGCATATGGTGAACGCATTTATGTTATAAATCTGTAGAATTGTCAATTTTGACATTCCACCCTTGATTTACCCAACAATTCTTTTTTTTTTTTTTTAATTAAGCATGGTCATTTCTCCAATCATGTCTTCGCTCTCCCTTCATTTCTTTTATCAAGATCAATAGTTAACGTTCTTTAGTGCAGCATTTTTCATAAATGTTTTGATCACTTCACCAGAGTTTTATCAACATGTTCAAACACAGATGCTCGGCGGGCAGCCAGGCTCCCTCACTAGCTAAGTGGCTTTTTTCTGAAACTCACTTTTGACAACAAGATTCAAATTTACAACTAGAAAACTCCAGCATTCACCCATTGAAGAAATATGTAAGCATCTACTATGTGTTGGGAGAAGTAGGATGACAAATTTCTGTATGCTATGAATTATTGATATACTTGGAAATAAGGGATGCTCAAAATGTTAAAACAAATCATCTTAAATTTTACATAGCATTTTAGCATTTCATATTGCTTTTCCAATTATCCTTTCATCTGAAAAGAGCTATTTTCTTTGATCCAAGAAGAGACCAAGTGATGCGCCCTACTACTAAATTAGGGCTTAATATAAGCCTTTAAACTTCAAATTTCTATCTTTGTACTATATTACAGATAATAATTATTAAATACATATTGTTAACTCTTTCCCTCTAGTCTTTGCATGCAACCTTTCCCTGAAACTAGATTGTAACCTCCTGAAACCTAGAAGTTCTGCTTTTTTTTTTTTAGGAGGTACCATGGATTGAACCCAGAACCTCGTACATGAGAGACAGGCGCTCAACCACTTGAGCTACATCTGCTCCCCATCTGCCCTTTTAGTTAGTTTGTCCATTCTACTGTCTTCCTTCTTTCGTTCCCGTGCCTGTGAGAGTTAGGCACACTAGATTCTTATTGAGGAAGGATAAGGTGGGAAAATTACTGGCATTGGATTCTGGAAAATCTAAGATTGACTCTCAGTTCTTGAGGGATCGTGTGTCGCTGAGTCTTGATTTTCTCGAAACATAAAATGGACGATAAGATTGCTTACCTTGAAAAGCCATAGCAAAGGCTGGGGGATGCTTGCCAGGGAAAGGGGTACACTGGCCCGGCTCAGGCCCCCTTCTCTCAGCTCTGCATCCCCCAGGCATCTGCCCAGAGCAAGGTATGTTCTGCAGCCGCTTTCTGCAGGTCGCATATGTCTGGGCTCCTCCCCAAACTGCTCCCCATCATCCCAAGGGAACCCATAGTCCAGCCTTCCCCAGGTCGCTGCGTCTGGTGCTGAATGGGGGCTGCAATCCAGCGTAGAACCTTGTTGGGGACCTCCTCCACAGCTCCTGGAGGAGGGTTTCTGAACCCTAGGTCTGGGGGTAGGCTCTTACATTCTGCAAGACCAGGGTAGAGTAAGGGTTTGGGGAAGGAGCCAGCTCATTCCAGCATGGCCCGGCTGCATGAATCTTGATGGGGGACCTCAGATAGGAAGTAAAGAGGCCTCCTTTCCCCACTACCTGAAAAGCCTACCTGTGGGACACATTTGGACCAGTGTTAAAATGGACTTGGCCCAAACAAGAAAAGTGAATCCTGGCATCTCAAGATTACTTAAGGTGGGGCTCCTGAGACTCCCAGCTATGGTCATGGCAGATAGCTGCAGAGTGTGGTACCTTGCCAGTGGCCTTACTTTGGCATTTGTGCTCCCGAATGTGCCAGCGTTGACTCAGATGTGGCTTCTTTACACATGCCTCTTCTGTCCCTTTTATTCGAACCTATAGTTGGTGCTGGAGTTGGTAGATGTACGTCCAAGAGACTTTAATCCCCGGGATGTCCATGTGGCAGCTGGGCCCTGAGCCTCAGCGGAGTTGCTACACTTACTCTCCAGTTCATTGGACTCATCCAGGACAACTAACAAAGAGGTGAGGATGGACAAACACCATACCAAGGAACCAAGAGAATCTACAACTGCAAGCAAGAGAGTCCCATCCATCAGCCATATGGGATTGAGGCCCCCTTTCAATTAGAGGTGGAGTGGGCATCACCATCCCAGAATCCTCAGGATTGGGGAATAAAATATGGACTAGAGTGGACTTACTGGCATTCTGCTATAGACTTATTGTGATTCTAGCAATGGAAGAAATTATATCATTGATGTGGAGACAGTGGCCACTGGAGGTGCTGAAGGCAGGGAGAGGGAAAAAGAGGTGTGCTATGGGGGCATTTTCAAGACTTGGAATTGAGCTGAGTGACACTGCAATGACAGATACAGGCCATTATACATCTTGCCATGTCCTACAGCATTGAGTGGAAGAGAGTGTAAACCGCAACGTAAAGTATAATCCAGTGCTCCAAAATGTGTTCATCAATTGCAATGAATGTACCACACTAACGAAAGAAGTTGTTAATGTGGGGAAAAGTGGGAGGTGTGGGGAGTGGGCATATGGGAATCGCTTATATTTTTTATGAAACATTTTATGTAATCTAAGTACATATTAAAAATAAATAAAAAATATATTTTAAAAAAGACTATATATTATAGTCTATATATATTATTTATATTGTTAAATATATCTCAATAAAACTTCTAAATAAATAAATAATTGTGCAAGAATAGCCAGAAATAGCAGGTATGTACAGCAGGGGAAACAGAGAGATTGAGAAGAGAAGAATTTTCTTGTTTGCCTGTCTGTTTTTTGTTTATTATTATAATGATGATGGAAATAATGAAAATGCTGTAATAATGAGTGAAGTGATAAATGCACAACTATGTGATTATACCAAATACCATTTATTGTACACTTTGGATGAACTGCATGCTTTATTAATATTTATCAATAAAATTGATTTGCTAAAACAAAAAAATGATTACTTAAGAATATGATCATCTCTCCTTGTCAATTTCGGCCACATGACTACTTAATTTTTAATATAAAACTAGTGAGAACTATCTCTACACAATAGGAAAACAATCTGAATGAAAATAACAGATTGGCTGTTCGGTCAGTTATTTGGTGTTCTTGACACCAAGCCATGGGCAAAACATCCAGAAAGTGACTGCATTCTCTTTTTAACTTTACAAAAACAGTCTGACACCATCATGAGCAATTTCACATCTTATTGAACTCTAACACGATTTACTTTAATGCGATTTTTTTCTATGAAAATATTCCCAACCTCCTTTAAAGGGATCTCAATTAATTCAAAATAGCAGGATTTTATCCCAAGTCCTTTTAATTTTGCAGACTCCGTTGCTGTAATCATCAATGCCGGATAATGTGGCTCTATGATAATTTCCCTAACCTGTCTCAGTAAATCAGTGAATTTTGAATAAGTTTCTTTCCGCCACTCAAAAAAAAAAAAAAAATTAAGAAAAAGAAAAGGAATGCTAACCTCATAGGATTCTTTTCAGGATTGCATTAGGTTTTCCATAGATTTACATGGAGCCTGGTACATTGGAAGCACTCAGTAAATGTTCACATCTATCTACCTTGCTGAGTCCCAATGTTTCATAGATGTCTAATGACCTCTAATTCTCTTTCTAACCCATGTGTGGACAGTTACCAACACATTCCAAGTACTGGGCAACCACAGCAAGCCTCGGGTACCCGTGTTATGCAAAGTCTGGGCCTTGACTCAGATTGCACCAATTCCAGATGAGATAAAATAAATGAAAATTAATGCCATTAGAGTCAGTTCAAGAGCCTCAAGATGCCTTCTGCCTTTTGTAGGGAAATGGAAGAATCCCAACTGTGGAACCAAAATTTGGGTTCCTAACATCTGGAACCCAAGCCCCCTCCCCCTCAAAAATGGTTTGAGAAAAAATATAAGCATAAAAATGCTTTTAGATTTATGTAAAAGATATCAGTAATCATGAAGGGAGAGGTTATAATAATTTTCCCCCAGCAGTTGAAGTGCTGCATCCATGAAATTTTAGATGTGTCTGAGGTTAATCCATGGGATAAAAATTAGACCAAAGGTCAAACATTGGACACAAGGAAGTATATTTTAGCTTGATGTCAAAAAGGCTGCCAAGGAGAAGCATCCATTCATGGATTATACTGCTTTGGAAAATAAATGAGATTTCTGTTTACAGAGACTATACAAGGAGACAATGGTTGCCTTTCTGTCAATGCTGCAGAAGACATTCCTAGGACCAATAAGATCTAATTCCTGCAAATATGTTAAATAATTGCATATGGTATTAAGTTACCTCCAAAAGCCATTATCATAAAAATGAGATTTTAATTGATATAATTTTTACTATCATCATCATTATTGTTCTGATAATAATAATAATAATGGAAAAATAATTCTGGAAATAGCAGTTCCAGTTCTTTGGCCTTTAGGTTACAGGTGAGTGTAGCTCAGAGAAGCCTTTCAGGTGTGTGCAGGTGTGGGAAGAGTTTGCAACCTCTAGCACTCTCCCCAATTTCTGATTGAGAACAGGCACTTGGACTTCCTTCCTTGGGAACATGCTTTGGACAGTTTGATGGTCCAAGCAGAGCTGAAGTGAAATAGGGAGAGAGAAACAGCTTCTTGTTTTCATGATTACAACTATTTACTCAGTCACATTCACTCACGTATTTTATAAAGAAAAAACAACACATTTCCTGCATAACATTTGCCCCGTTTTCCACATTTCCCACCACAATGATTTTGTTTGTTTGTTTTAAAAGAAACTCATTCTAACAGAGGCTTTTCTCAGTGGAGTGTGCATTGCCCTTCCTTAGGTAAATAAACACAGGGTTACAAGAAGGCTCCTGTGGGACGGGGGAGGGGGAAATAGTCGGGATTTTGTCTTCGGTGCTCACTGCTTTGTCTTTATTCCCATACCCCTTTGTCTCAGCCTCCCCCACCTCCCTGCTCTCGGTTGACAAAAATCCTCCAAATCCACAGACCAGTTGAGTTGAGGTTGCCTGATCAGCTGTACTCCCCTCTCCTCTTCCCTTCATCCTCGTTGCCTCTTCTGCATCCACTCTTCTTTCACATGAATTTACCAAGGTCACCATGACCTCCTGACTTTTCTGGCGTTATTTTCCCGGACCTCTCTGTTGTTACTGACACAGTTAACCATTTCCTTCTTCCAGGAGTTCCTTTGGTTTTTCTTGGAGCATTTGACTGGTTCTTTTCTTCCTGAAGCATTTTCATAAATAACAATGCTCCAAGATTCACACCCATAACTCTCTCTTTTCTTCCTGTACCATCGCTCACACATTCTGGATGTCAACAACAACCTCTAAATATTTATTTTTTGGGGAGAGGGAATCGCACCTACCACCATTACCGTCAGTCACCTAAACCCCACTGGCCTACTCATCAATTCTTCAGGATGCTCTTAAGGCACCTCAAACTCAGTCCCCCCATGCCTCCATTTAAATGGTTCCCTCTCTGTTACAAACGCCATTCCTCCCATCTCCCCGAAACTCCGCCAAGTTCCAACCCTCCTTCCAAGCCTCAACTCTGGCTTCTCCTACGTGAAGCCATCCATATTCCACATCCCCCAGGCAGCCTGAAGCATCTCATACATGCTTCCATCCATTTTAGTAATTACCCTGTTTACCTGTCTTTCCTGATAGATGGTGAGCTCCTGGAAGCTGCGTTTTACTAAGCACTGCACCCCTTCAACCAATACCATGCTTGGGTAATTTTGGTTCTGAGAAATATTTTAGAAAGGAGGTAGGAGAAGTATAAAACTTACAGATCATATGGCGTTTGGCTAGCAGGATTTTGTTAATGCTCTTGGCAAATTCTCATTATAATCCCCACGCAACAACACAAGGGAAAACGACTAGTAACACTGCAACCACATGACAACCATTCTACAACGGTATCTATAGTCTAGATGACTTTCTTTCAACTCTAAGACCAATAGGACTTGACAGGGAAGAAATCAGTTGATGTCTTACTCAAGCCTTGTGAAACAGACAAAACTTACCCTTCTGGAAATATTAGAAAAACACTTAAGTCTTCCTCCACATTTTTCTTTCTGGTCAGACGCTCAAACCAAGAAGAAAACTTTGCATCCACTTCTCTATTGAATAAATGCACTATTTGTTAATAGTCTGAGCACTGAGTCAATAACACACGCATGCCGTTCATAACACACACTTTTTTTTACATTCATTCAGAGACTACAACATCAGAAGTCAAGAAACAGGGGGAGGAGAAGCTGTGATGGCTTATTGTGTCTTAGAAGGTGATTTACATGTTGTATGACATTTATGTTTGTTTAAACACAAAGAAAAGAAGGAAAAGAACAGGACACCGAAAGGTTAACATTGGTATTCTGCAAGAGTGAGGTCTTTTTCCTTTTCATTCATTTGGATATTTTGACAACTTTCTTTAATGGACCTTACATTAGTCTAAAATCAGAGAAAATGTATTTTTTAAATATTTATGGATAAACAGAAAGCTACTGAAAATTTTTTAAAAAAGACCGATGTTATTATTCAAATCTGAAATTTGAAAACCAAGATCTTTTCAATATGATTCTCACTTTGAGACACATGAAAATCTTCCTCCAGCTTCTAATTCTCCTTCTCCTTCCTACAAATAAATATAAACCGCCCACCACTGCCTGTCATTCCAAGTAGATAAGATTTACTGTAGGAGTAGGGAAGAAAAAATGTCGGGAGATATTGATTGCAATTAACTTTGCCACTGATTGCTGTGTGACTCCAGGTGAGCCACTGCTATTTAGTAAATGGGGTGAGCCTCTCAAAGATTAATGAAGGTTGTCAATATGGTGGTGGACTAGGACCCAGAGGGTCACATAACTCCATTTTTCCCACTTTGAAAGTGAAATTTTCAGGGAAACTGGGAGAGACATTATGAGAATGAAGAAAGTGATCAATGCCACTGATCATATTCCCATCCCTAATCACCTTAGCTGAGCACAGAAAACAAAACAAAGCTCCTTTTATTGACGTTCTAAAGTGCATGGTCTGGATGCCTTATGCAATTAGATATAATTGCAAGATTCTGTTTGCTTCCTGCTTGATGCTCTTATTTCGGGCTCCAGCTGATGGTTGATGGAGGCATGGGTTGCACTCTTCCACTGTCCTGCCTCCACTAAATGCTTTTGTATGGGTTTCACGGTGCTGAAGAAAGAAACTGATGCATTCACAAGAGAGAGGTATCTGAATAGGGTGTTCCCAAGTCCCTTGATATTATATTGTATGTGTGGGATGGGGGAGGAATTCAGGTTGGTCACGTCAGGACTGATTGAACAGAAACCATTTATCCTGGGAATCAGGACACAAATGGAGACAGGAGATAACCCCGTGTGCCTCTTCCTCACTGTTTCTTCATCACTCTCAGTAACAAACATCTCCCTATTGATTAGCTCATGTGAAAGGCTACCAAGATAAAGTGCAATTCTTTGAGACGATTAAAGACTGGGAGAAATCTGAATAGTAGTGGCAGGGACAAAATAAAAAATGCAATTCCACTTTACTCATGCAAAGTAATATTGCGGCAGAAAATCTCAGGAAGTAAAGGAGTTTGGGGCAGGTTGATGAATTCAGCTTAACTTTAGTTTGAGCATACAAACCTCCCATAACGGGCTTTTGTAGCAGGGAATGCAAGTCCCCCTAAATCAATATGTTTTCTCAGGGACCATGGTGCCCTCGTAAATCATCATTTGCACGACATATTTGTTCTAATAAATCTACCTTGAAGAGAGGGAAAGAAAGGAAACTGGTTAACAATAAACCACAGTTCTAAGCCATAGGGAGAATAACATAAAACCTGAGTTTCTATGGACACACAAATTTGTTTCATATCCCTTCAGTGGCTGCAGTCAAATTAAATGTGTTTTCTCCCCTGGGTGGCTGTGGGCACAGTTCAGCATAGAATGAATCTGGTGGAATGTAACTTCCTTTTGGGATAAGGGGGGCTGTGAGTTGTTCATGTGAGGGAGACACGTAGAAAGCAAAGCTGTGACAGAGCCAATTGTAAGTTCATTTGTCTTGGATTCTTCTCAAATATTTTTCCGAAAAGGATAAAAATGGAGCAAGTTTATTTTGTGGTTTGGATTGAAAAGGAAGAAGCTGATTATGGAACAAATGAAAAATTTCCTTTTGAACCTCAAATGAAGTCTCAATAACCAGGAACCGTCCTGACAATTCAACATCAAGTTAAGAAGCCAAACGGACCGACAACTGAGTGTCACATTCAAAGCTCTTTGTAGTTGGCTAAACCTTATTGGCTGTTTTGTAGATTAAACAGTGTTATCCTTTCCTGCAAAATATCTCACCTCAACTGTACAGAATTATTGAAAATGATAGTGAAAAAATATAGCTATGGAGTCAGACGGACATAGCTTAGAATTCTTTTAACATCATGTCTCATATGGGGGCATGAGTTTCCTGGCCTCTGTAATAGAGGTAATAATGATCATGTCAGAAGATTATTGGAAGGATTAAATAATACATGCTAATTGAAAAAATGCACATGACAACTCATAGCCCAGAAACCGATACATAACATATCAATAATGTTCATTTTTCTTTTCACCTTTTAACCAAAAATCGTAGAGCCGGAAGGGACCTGAGAAACCACCTAGTCCACTATCCCCTATTTTGTATGGATAAACTAAAACTCAGAAACTTTGGAGGATTGCCTGAGATAAATCAACTAGTTAATAGCACAGAGGGTCTAAGATAAAGAACTCTGACTTTCTAATTTAAGCTTTCTTCCCACATCAAAACTTTCCTTTCAAGAAAGGTTGTTGTTTTTGGTGGGCTTTTTTTTTTTTTTTTTTTTTCTGTTTACCAAAATAAAACTTGTTTATGGCTCAACATGTGAAAATTGCAAAACAAAACAAAAAGGCACTTGAGAATACAACTGCTCTAATAAAATACAAATAGCATGTAAAAATAACAACAATCACCCACAATACCCATACTCAGAAATAAATACTGTTTGTGCTTTGGTATGGGAATTTGGGGATGTCCCACACTGGTTCTAAAAGCATATATGAAAAAGAAATGGCCTTCTTCACATGCAATCAAAGAACAAAACAAATGTCCTTTACTCTTTTCAGATGATGGGTGTTTTCTCTTATATCATCTCTTTCTGACAAGTCAGCTCTTCAAAATGATTACCTTATTTTCACACATGAAAGCAAAAGCAGCTGTTTCCACCATTTTCTTCTCCCTATAGCCAGACATAGAGCAAAGGCCATTGTTGGCTAAATATTCCACTAGCCAGACTCTGCTAAATTTGGAATTAATAAAGTTTTTTTAAACAGAAATATTATTTTATTACATGGTGGAAAATATGCATTGATACAATTGCCCGAATGTTTAAATTGTTTGGCTTTGTGAAAAGCCAAATTTAAAATAAGAATGTTTGGCAAGAAGGGCCCTCCTGATAAAAAGCATGTGCTGAAAAAAACCCAAAAATATAGTGGGAGTACATGTTTTCCCTCTAAGTTGGTGGACAAATAATTTACCTTGATCGATATTATAAAACAAACCTATTTATTGCAATGTTTACCTTCAGAAAAATTTGCCCTGATTTTAGAAAATTATAGAATCAAACCACACAATTGCACACAATCATATCTTTGTATGTATATGCACGAATACATACAAACATTACATGTAGGTGCATATACAGATAGAGCTATACTAATGCTTTGAGTGTGTGTGTGTGTTGTGTGGGTGTGTACTGAGACATAAAGTACTACATATTGATGATTCCATTTGCTTAATATGTAAATATAAATCAATTTATAAAGATGAAATTAGATTAGTGGTTTTGTAGGGCTGTGGAAGGATAGAGGGGTTGAGAGATGACTGGTAAGGGGTGTGAGCTTTTCTTTTTGGAGCAATGAAATTGTTCTAAAATTTTTTTGGTGATGAATACACAACATTATGATTATACTAAAAGTCATTGATTATACACTTTGGATACATTGTATGGTATGCGACTATATCTCAATAAAACTGCTTTAAAATAATAAATATGAGAGAATAGCCAGAAAGAGCAGCTGTGTACAGCAGGGGAAGCATAGAGAGATTAAGAGGTGATGAATTTTTTGTTTGTCTGTTTTTTGCTTATTATTATTATTGAAATAATGAAAATGCTCCAATAATTGAAATGATGAATGCACAAAACTATGTGATTATGCCAAATACCATTGATTGTACACTTTGGATGGAATGTATGCTTTACTAATATGTATCAATAAAATTGATTTATTAAAATTGATTTTTGGGGGGGGATTAAATTTTTATTTCAAAAGCTTGGATAGCTTCAATATCTAGGTCATTTCACCTCACTGTACTAGGGGTTTAAGACTTTAACCCAAAGATTGGGTAAAGTGTGGCACAATCACCCCAATGCTCTTGGAGGGTGAAGTCTGGAACCCAGATGCTTGGTGAGGGTGGAACCAAGAAAATGGCCATTTGGCAAGCCTCATGAGGCCCCAGGGAGAAGAAACCATCGTCTTAAGAATGACTCTCAGACTTTGAAATAGAATGGTGTATGCCCTGCAGGTTTACTGAACTGTAGAGGACCCATGACTCATATTTCCCTCTCAATTTCTCCTTATCATAATGAAAAAGTTTTTTTCTTTGTCTGTCGATTTGTGTATTGAAAGCAGATAAATTGATTTGTAAGTTTCAGAGGTCTGCAGCCAGATGGGACTTTGCCTCAAGACAAACTGTATTTCTTTAAACTGATTGTGATATGATTCTGTATTTAGCATTGTACTGATTTAAGAGTTTTTTGGTGTGTTTTTTTTTAATATTGTAATGTCTTTTTGGAATTCAGAGGGTAGGGTGTAGCAGTCTGATATTGGTTATGAATTCCAAAAATAGATATTGGATTATGTTTGTAAACTAGTTTGTTCCTCTGGACATATTAGATTACATTGGATTCAGAGGTTTCACTTTTATTTGATTAAATAATGATTGAAGCTTTGATTGGGCCATGTCACTAGGACATTGAGTCTCTGGCCCCTTGATGGGCGAGTACTCACAGAGAAGCCAGGAAGTTTGGAGTTTTGATACTGGAGCCTGGGAAGTAAACACATAGGGAAGCAGATACGTGAGGAAGGAGAGAAGGCTCAATTGGAAATAGAAGTACCAGCAAGAGAGATGAGCTGTTTGTCTACAAACACGTTTGTCTACAGCTGGCCTTGTGGAGAGAGTAGAGCAGCTGAGCCCAGAGAGAAATGAGCCCTGGGAAGAGGGGAACCCAGGAAGCCTGATCATTTGCAGACGTCAGCAGCCATCTTGCTCTAACACATGGCAACAGACTTTGGTGAGGGAAG